>CAEFZY010041020.1:0-44605 GCA_903066815.1 Brachyrhaphis roseni
AGTGCCTGTGACGCGGCAGTAACACAGCAGCAATACGGTAGCACAGCACTAACAGGGCTGGTTAAAAAAAACATACCGGTAAAAGTCACTGAGAGCCTCTTCATCTTCCTCCTGAGCACTGAGACGTGTTAAGTTACATTACACTTGCGTCTTCCTCTACACATACATTCCACCTGTCTCACTCTTACCTTTTGTGCTCGAGCGCCCCCTGGTGGCCGTTAGAAAAAATGCATAAATAAGCCGCATCATTGTATAAGCCGCAGGACTGAAAGCGTGTGACAAAAGTCGCGGCTTATAGTCTGGAAATTACGGTATGTAGTTAAACAAACTTAAAAAAGTAATAAAAATAAAATGATCATTTTAAAAGCAATGTTAGAGAAATGATTGCATCCTTAACTTTTATGTTCCTGTTTATCTTCTTAAAGCGATCACTGCAGATGATTTCTGCAGACATTTCATCTGAAGTAAAAGCTGCGTTTTATGCAGAAGCCATGATGTTTGGTGAAAATCTGACGTTCTTCTGGGTTAAATCGATTTTCCTGGAGGCGACACCACATGAGCAGAGACAAACCCGGGAACAAAACTCCCTCTGTTTGTCTGGAAACTTTAAAAATAACCATCTTTGATGTGCAGCTCGGAGTTGTAATTGCGCCGCGGCTTCTCGACTTCAAGCGGCTCCTGAATGGCACATTATGAAAACTGGAGCTTCATTTATCGTCTTATCAACGCTGAGAAGTCTGGAGCTGCTGCAGGTCACGGCTGGCTGCTCTTAGATAAGGTCAACTACCTGAACAAACACTGAAGGTTTCTCTGCTGGAAACGTTCGTGAGAGATAATATACAGAGCCACAAATAATTCAGCTTTTTAAACAAGAACATTAAAAAAACAAGACTTTAAAGAAACACACAGAAGATATGGTTATTATTTACAAATATGAAGAATAAGGAGAAAATATATGTAAGTTCAACCTCTCTGTAATGCTCCTGCACTGCAAAAACACAACATCTTACCAAGTAATTTTTGTCTAATTTCTAGTGGAAATATATTAGTAAACTTTAAATAAGACAAAACTGACTAACAAGTAACTTTTCATTAATATATAGAAGCTTCTTTTAGGTTAATAATTCCTTAATATTGATGAAAAAGTTCTAGTTCCAGTAAAAGATTATTTCAATTATAACAAGATATTTTCCTCACATTATAAGTAAAATAATCTTCCAGTGAAACTAGAACTTCTTCACCAATATTAAAGAATTATTGACTTAAAACAAGCTTCTATATATTAATGAAAAGTTACTTGTTACTTTTGTCTTAATTAAATATTACTGATATATTTGCACTAGAAATGGGACAGAAATACTTGGTAAGATTTTGTGTTTTTGTAAAACGAAAACTAAAGATAAGACGCACTTTAATGGTCGCAGGATTGGGAAATTATTGATCAAATCCATTGATTTTCTGGTCAGCATTAGTGTGAGCAGGAAGTTTTACAGTTTGTTTCACAGAAACAATCTGTGATTATCTTAGGAAAACAATTACCATAAATCTCTAAATGTCAACGTTGCACTTTTAGAAACTGGTTAAAACTGCACCGGAGTGATAAGTTGATAAATAAAATAAAAATAAAACATCACAACAGAAAAGTTTCAGGCCTCAATTAAAAGCCAGCAGGTTCTAAAGTCATTTCCTGATTATCTGAAGTTCATCTGTCGACAGAGAGATTTTCCAGGCTAGTTTTTCATCCAGTCTGAGTTTTAACTCCATCGAATGACAGAGGAATCTGTTATTTGTGAGTTTAGATTTAATAAACTCTTAGAGCTCTGTGGTTGTTTGTGGGATCTTTCTGTCATACGGAAGCATTTAACTGCCTTTCGCTAGTTCTTTCATGGCAAATTTAAGGACAACTTGTGAATGTAACATTTTAAGGCCTTAATTTTAGATGCACAAAGTTGTGACCTTTCATGGACACACAAACACTCTGCATGAGTTCGACTTAAAACTGAGCCAGAAAAAGACTTCTTCATCTTGTTTGTCTCACCATGTTTTAAACTGGCAATATTATGTGTTTTCCAGGCACATAAAAACATTTTATAGCACAATGAATTACCTGTGTTATCTTCAGTTGCTATAAAAATGCTGTATATATCAAAACAAATTTTACTTTGTAATTTAATGCCTTCAAATTGAGCCTCTGTCTCTTTAAGAAGCCCCTGCTCTTTCTGAAGCTCCGCCTTCAGGAAGTCGTCCCAACATGGCTCCTTTATTAATCTTTTACCGATGTTTATATCAGCTTTTCACTGAGAAGTAGCTCCTACAATGAGATCTATTGGCTGCTGGCTAGTCTGAAGGAACTGAAAGGAGGAGGAGCTAGGTCCACCCAGGCATTTTGCACAGCTGAATGGTTGCCATGGAGATTAAAAGATTTCCCAAACATACATAAAAGAATCAAGACAAATCAAGGGAATAACATTATAACATGATATAAAGCCACAAAAACTTTATTATATATGATGCTGCCCCTTTAAATCTCATCCTGACTGGACTCTGAATAAATCCGACATACTTTGGTTGTAAAATCCTCCTGACAAAAACACTGGACTCTTTGTTAGCATCACTAACATCAGGATCTGAGCTGATTTTCTCTCTGATTTGACATCTGCCACTGAAACATAATCCTGACTAATGAGAGAAGAGTTAACTTCCTGTCAACGCCGTCCTCTGTCTCTGGGAGACACGAGACTCAACAAACAGAAACGGCGAATAGAGTCAAAGATGGAGTAACGTCAGAGAGAAAACAGAGAAGTGGGAGCGGTTTTAATTTCCCCGTTAAGCTGCAGCTGAAAAGCAGTTCCTGACGTGTTCAGTCACATTTAATCTGAAATATATCAGATATATTCTACTGTCTGTCATCTGAATGCACAGATTATTTCATAAAGGTTGAGTTATATCATGCTCTCTGTCACTGCTGGTTAGGCATCAAGGAGGGCAATTTTTATTTATTTTTACATTAAAGCAAAATGGCTGGAGGCTTTTTCTGAAATAATACAAAAATAATTACCTAATAATAGGAATTAGTGGGAAAAAAGGTTTCAGTGATTGTAATTAGAGGATGCAACGCATTAAGATGCTTCGTTAACTGAAGAATAATAATCACATCCTGAGGTCAGCCAGGATTCACAGCTTTATTTCTGTTTCTCCTGCAGTCGTTTAGTTTCTCCTTCTAACTAACTTAAATCTGCAGAACGGAAATGTTCCTGACAAGACCAAAACAAGCCGATTGTTTTCTGTCAGCGAATGTTGTTCTGACCTGAAGGGTTTCATCAGTTTCTCATCCACCAATAAACTTGTTTACAATCATAGAAATAAAAAACTTTAATAACCATGTTTACTTATAGTGATTGTGTATATATGGAAGTTTCACCAATTCAAATTTAATATGAATAAAATTTAAGATGTAAATCACGACAGAAACTTACAAAAAATGCCTTTATGTATATAAGCTGTGATATTTCTGGGCTCTTCTCACAGTAAGGAACCAGTCTAACTAACTTCACATCCATTTGAAGTGCAGAACTTTTATTGTGGTTTGTGAACTACTTCCACTAGATTGAGCTTTTTCACAAAAACATACAGTTTAGGAAATATCTAAATATACAAATGGTAATCATACACAATAATAAACAATGTTACAAGATGACAGTTTTGGCATATAGCTCTCTAGCTAGCTAGCTAGCTAGCAAGTGTTAGCATATTTTTGCCTCAAATGAGTCAAAGATCTCAGTGAGTGAAAATATCTGCGTGTGATTCAAACTTTTGTCTGATGGGTTTTTTTCTCATGGGACTTTTTTATGTGAATATACGAGATTAAATAACACACCTGAGTTTTTTAAACCCAACGTAATAAAAAAAAGAATTTAAGACATTTTAAGGCTTTTTAAGAATGGATGGGGAAAATGCTATTCAGTAGCGTATATGCTACATACAACAATAATATGTTGCAAACTCTGGTTGTTTTTGGTGGATTTCTTCAGATGTTCAGTAGCAGCTCAGGGAGGAAGTGGAGAGTCTCATATCATACGGATAGAGGTGATAGAGTACCCAGAAACTGAACTCAAGTAAAAGTAGCACTACTTCAACATGTTTTTAAGCAAGTAAAAGCAAAATGTAGCCATCCAAGAAATTACTCAATTAAGAGTAAAAAATTATTTGGTAAAAAGTTTACTCAAGTACTGAGAATCTCATCAAATTATCAATAATTTAATATTTAATAATTACATCATCAGACAGACAAAAATATAAGGTTAAGTTGAATTTTTGTTATATTAAGGAACAAAATGACAATAATTCATATAAGTAACAAAAAAATAACAAAGTCAGGCAAAAGAAAATGTTTCCTAATCAGTTTCTTTCAATAAAAAACTTATGAAACTTTAACTAAATCTGCAGGTGTGTGTCTGTCTGGTGAGTTTCTGGTTAAAACATGTTTGATTTTCATTCGATGGGTAGAAAATCCAGAAATTTTACTCAAGTTAGAGTAGAAATACTTTGAAATAAAAGTACCCAAGTAAAAGTAAAAAAGTAGAAATACTCCTAAAGTTACCTTTTTTCACTTCCTGAAGTAAATGTGTGTTTGTGGATGTCCAGTCTTGGTTCTGGTTCTGGTATTGGGGTTTAGCTGGTGACTCTAAAATGCCTGTAAATCTGTCCTGTTGACTTTCTCTCTGCATCATGATGAAGCAGCAACCTCTCTCCAGCTTCAGCCTCAACAACCCGAAACGTCGAGTCTGCATCAGCTGGACGATGCTTTAAAAATAACCTCCGCTCTCCTATTTTAAATCAGAAATGAAGGACAAGCCTCTGCCCCCAACAAAGACGTTTCCATCTCCTGTCAGCTGGAATCTGTCTGAATGTAAACCATTTGACTTTCTAAATGGCTTTATGTACATAGGGGTGGCTTCTTGTAAGCAATCATTCCAGGTAGACAAATCGCCCTGAGCTGAGTGTCTCCTCCTCGTATGACTGTGATTTGATTCGGAATGTCATTTGAGATTCATAACACAGCCTGAATTGGATCATGTCCCAGCACCGTGCCCTGAGAGTCCGCCAGCATTCAAACAAGCAACTTAAAGAAACGCAGGAAAATAATGCAGTAGTAGCTCTCCAAAAGCAACCAGAAAAACATGCTTAAGGTTGCTATTTTAGTGCCACAATTAAATACAAATAGGTGAAATAGAAATAGTATTTCTATTTCTATAGAAATAGTATTTGTAATGATGTAAATGTTTCAATAATTTATTAAATATATAAGTAAATAAATGCTTAAATGACTAGTTACAATTAAATGTACTATATTTATGTATATAAGCATGTATAATTATTTCAGTATTATGTTATTTCAAATATTTCAGCATATATTTAAATATTTCAGAATATTGTGTTTAAGTATGATGGCGTATTAGGGCCATATTACAAGATTGAATTAAAACACAAGAATAAAGTAATAAAATTAAGTTATAATATTACGAGAATAAAGTCGTATGAGAGTTGAAACAATATGAAAGTATAGTCATATTATGAGAATATAGTTTTTTGACTTTATTCCTATAATACTTCGACTTTATTCTAGTAATTTTTGTAAATGTTTTAGAGTGGCCATAATACTCAGTTACATTTAGGCCACCCCACCAGGACTGTAATGATTCTTTTGAATGATTCGACTACCTCGATTATTAAAATTCCTCGAATCAAATTATCTCTCTGGCAGCTTCGTTAAATTATGTTTTATTATTTAGCGCACATTGTTCCAGCCGGGTGATTATTTTTGTGGCACCACGCTCTCACTTCCGGCTATGAGTGACGAATGCTAAGTGCTGCTAGCATAACCAGTCCAGTTTTCAAGTTCGATCCGGTGCATCCGGGTGGATTTCATTGATTGGTAAAAATATCCGGGTTTTAAGCGTTTATCGGTGTATCAATAGACATCTTTAAAATAACTGGCGCGATGGACGGAACACAGTAGCCTTCCTCCTCCCGGTGTTCTGACTACTTCCGCTACCCAACAAGCCGTCCTACTTCGTCGTAATGCGCATGCGCACAGCGATGTTCGGAGCGAAAGGCGTAGAGCGCGGTAGGTGTATTTATACAGGTGCAACAAATAGAACAAAATGATAATGTAGCCGAGGGTTAGCTTAAGTGTGGCTTTATAAGCGAACTGGAAAATAAATTTCATACCATGCCTGTCACAATAAATAGGTGGCAGAGCGCAGTGCGGCGCTACATGGTTTTCTGTCCCGTTGCTAACATGGAGACAAAAGCTACAAATGGCGGGAGGAAGTGAGAGTTAATCTGTTAAATTAAAGATGAAAACAGAAACTAGAGATTAGACAGTTTTATAAGTGTCTTTGTGAGTCTGCTGCTTTTTATTATTAAACTGAATATAACTCCGTTTTTTGTATAATCAATCAAAACATTGAGCTACTATTGTAAGAAGTTAATTTTCTAAACTACAGAAAAGTAATTGTTAGGGATGAACAAATATGAAAAATTGGGTTGATGCTGATCTCCAATATTAATACTGCTGTTAATCCAGTATTTACCGATATTTTATTTTATTTTACCACATTTTTAAAAATGTAGTTTCTTGATTAACTGTCAGAATAATTGATAGATTACTAAAATAATCGTTTACAACAGCCCTTCACATCTTTTCATCAGTTAGCGGGTCAGGCTAACTGTTGTAGAGAAGTAGACTGATCTGCAGTAAAACTGTTGTTCAGATTAACCAATCAGGTTCAGGCTTATTGGTTCATCAGACCAGAACCAGAAGACCAGAAAAGTCTGACGGTTGATCAAACAACAGCAGATATTAAATATATTTTAGAGCTAAGCTTTTCAGAGATTTATAAACTGACAGAAGTATTTTAAAGTTTATTTTCTGATCTATGAAAACACTGTTGCAATAATCAATGCCATAAAGATAAATGCATGGAGGAGTTTCTCTAGATCTAGCTGAGACGTTAGTCCTGTAAATGTTCGTCAGGTAATAGAAGGCCAACTTTCTAACTGTCTTTATGTGACTCTGAAGGTTCAGCTGTGATTTCTAGTCTCTGGCTGTAATAACTGAGTCTGTGCTGACTCTAGATCGTTCCTCTTTGGGTCCAAAGATAATAACTTCAGGTTTTATGTCTGTTTTTGACTTCCTGTGCTTCAGGTTTCGATGACCGGGACACGGACCTGTTCTTGTGCGACACCAACACCTGCAAGTTTGACGGGGAGTGCCTAAGAATTGGGAATATGGTGACGTGCATTTGTGACTTTAAGGTAGGAAGATAATCTGGTTCCAGATTGTAAAGAAGTTCTTACATCTGCTGGTTGGAGAATTAGTGACTGTTTTTCATTATCTGTGTTGTGTATCATTGTCTGTAGCATGATGTTGTGGAAAGAGGCGTCAGATTTCAGCATAAAGGAGTTGAAATGTTTTATTTTGTTTCCAGACCAGTTGATTGAAGTGGAGAAAGATGTGAATTATCAATAAGGTTTTGTTTGGCATGCGGGCAAAGGTCGATTTATGTTTTGGATGTTTGTATTTTGATCTTGTTTGGCTCTTTTGCTTTGTTTTTATAACTGGAATCAGAGTTTTGTTTGAGTTTGAGATGTTTAGGGTGACACACATGCTTCATGTTTACCTCCAGAAGAGAGAAAACGTCAGTACAGATGGAAACACGTTGCTGCTGGAGCAGCTGAACTACAGATGACTGACAGCTTGACGTTAATCCAGCAGCTGTCAAAGATGGCTGACCTTGCGCGACACTGCGGTCATGGCTCTTCCTCACCTCGGCAGCAGAAAAATGCCAATGAAATTCACCTGGAATTAATTTTTGTAACATTTTGTACCTTTTCTTGCTAAAAGGACTAGCTATTAGCATCTGTTTTTAATTGGTTGGTTTCAGCAGTGGGCATTTCCGCTAATAGTGGGGCTAATTTTCAGCTTATCGCTTTAGCTAAATGTTGATTTTTAAATTAGATTTTTCTAATTTACTTTGTAAACTTTCAGTTGAATCTTTGTTGACATTTTGGTTTTTGACTTTCTCAGTTTGATCATCTTCATTTCCTCTCATTCCGACTTCAAAGCGCTTCAGTTCAAATTGAAGGGCTGAATCTTTATTTTTGCACAAAAATTACTATTCCAGATTGACAGAGCTAGCTAGCGCTGTAGCACCAACATAAGATATCTACCCAGAATGCATTGCAGTGTAAACAAAATGGCGACGACCGTATGGCAATATTTTATTTAAATTTCTAAAAACTAAACAGCCTACAATATTTTTACTGTATTTTTACATCTGAAATAAATGTTTCTAGAATAGAGTTAAAACTCTTTAACACGAGGGTGTGCAAACTTTTCTGGACACAAAACTGGCAAATTTAAAATGAGTTTATTGCATTTATTGCATTTCTGTCACAATAACAAAGCTTGCTGGATGATAAATTTAGCCCATAATTACTGCTTTAACTGATAATATTATGTTTAAGACCATTTTCAAGTGATATATTGCTAATAATAGTAATGGAAGTTAATTTTCTCAGACCGACCAAAATCATTTCAAGGTCCGCAAACGGCTCTTGAACCACACTTTGGACACCAGAGCTTTAACTCATTGAATGTTTCTGAGCTAATAGGACCAGTGTGTTCCTGTCATCGTGTTAAAGTTATGGCTGATAGTTTCCATGAAATACAAAGTTGGATAACTAGTTAGATTGAAGTCAGACATTTTAATTTCATAGTCAGAGTCTGGTTTATTTGTCCCTGCGGACTCTTCTTCTTCGTCATAAAAACCCGAGCCACACCACTGACAGCATTCCTGTGAATTTTTACTGTTTCCTATAATGACTCATACTTCGCTTTAACAACCAAACCTGTAATAAAAAAGAAGCAACCCAGTTATCCCAGTATTGATTCTGGTGTAACGTCTACAAGCGTCGCCCAGATGAATGAACCCAGAGCGGTTTACAAGCGTAGCGTGCCTCCACATCCATCGCCGCTATCGGGACGCCATCAGTCGGCACGCTGACACTCGATTGGCTGGCTTTTATCTCCATTTCCTGCTTCCCTGAGAGCAACGCTAACAGATAGATGACATTACGGCTTCATTCGTCTGCTGATGCTGCTGGTTTCTCCCAGCAGATTACCTGAAAGTTTCTGTCCTGATATGGTGTGAGTCTGAGGTCGACTCGGATGTGTGTGTTCTGGGTTTGTTTGCGCGGTGGTTTCTGATTTATTTCGTCAGGCGGAGGAAACGTGACCTTCGTGACACCATCAATCACTCTCAATCAGCGTCAGATAAATGCGATTTTCCTCCTGTTGGCAGTTTGTTCAGGCCAATCAGGGGAGACGTGGGATAAATCCTCATCCTGGATGGATTTCCTCTACTACAGGGATCTTCACAGTGTGGTGTGGGGGCCATTTGCGGCCTCTGGAGGATTTTGTTTGGCCCCTTGGTAAACAATACATAAAATCTTCATATATTTATTAATTTACGTACAAGACAAACTATTTTTCTTTGATTAATATGGTTGTCCCAAAAGAGTTTTTAAAAATATTTAGTTGTCATTTAAAACAGTTCTATGCAAAACCTCGTTTATATTTTGGATCAACAACGATTTACCAAAATTTGACTCCTTTTCTATGTACACAGTTGTATATTTATAAAACTATATTTGGCGCAATCAATATAAATTTCATTAAAGGGTCAGATTTGGCCGGATTTCTTTTAGAGTTGGGTTTTATTTTTGGGGAGTTTGGGTGGTTTTGGGGTTGCGAGGGGATTTGAGCTGGTCGATTTACAGTTGGATTTGTTTTTGTTTGTTTTTTTTAGTTGTGCTGGTTTTTTGTTGTTTTTGGGCTGGAAACTATTAGTCAGATCTGGCAACCTGTGCCTCTCTCTCTCCCTCATGCTCAAAATGCATGCAGGGCGCTCTGTGAAGAGGAAGTGAGTTTGATGTGGTTGAATCAATGGACACTATTCATTGCCAAGAAGCATTAGAGTCGCCACAAACTGACTGGAAGGAACCGAGTCTTCCTCTCACCGCTCCGATCCAACGTACTTCAACTTTGCATTTGTCTAAAAGCAATTCATTGTTTTATTTTCACCGTTTCCCTGGATGCCTGTGGTAATCACGTAGCATTTCCTCCTAATTCCTCTCATAACATCTGTTGGGAAAGCTTTAGTTTCCTGGTTTGGTTATGTTAATGCCAGGTCACATTGCCGATCCCCAAAGGGCTCGTCCACTCTAAAAATATGTGCGCTCACGGAGCTGCGCAGCACTTGAGCTGAAACAGAATAAAGAGCACATTTTACTGCTCTGTCTGATGCTCTGTAATGTAATGTTTGAGCTGTGACTCATAAAAAATTCTTTGAACAACCCACTAACCACATAAAGTACTCCACTCGATTCATTATGCTTCAAATGACATTGAAGAATATAATTTATGCAGCAAACATTGTTTTAGAAATATTGCTTTGAAATTTTATTGTTTGTACTCCCATTTTCCACAGAAATATTATAAAAGGCTATGTTTGTTTATTTACATTATGTAGAAATAAGGGAGTAGCAACTTGTCACCAAAAATACTCAGAAATTTTCTGGACAAAAACAAGGACAAATTGTCGACTTTTGAAACGTGCTCATACTCGGCTGGGGTTGCTAAGTAACGGGCAGAACTCTGCTGGGGTTGCTAAGTAACGGGCAGAACTCTGCTGGGGTTGCTAGGCAACAGGTAGTTCCTTCTGATTTATGATGTTACATTCTGAAGGTTTTTAAAACAGCTAATTTTCCAGACACCAAAAATATTAACTCATTGCCAAAAACAGCTGGAAGTTCTTCTAAGAACTTGGGCTGTTTGTAGAAACTATTTGGGTTTCTGCAAATAGTTTGCAGAAACCCAAATATAGTCCTTCTTGGATAGTTCTTCTTTTATCCAGAAGAAGAACCCTTCTTCTGGATAAAAGAGTTGAAGTGAAGTCTTCTATCCACACCAGAGTTCACTTCAACCGAACCCAGACCAAGGTTTGTAGGCAGACCAGAGTTTGATTTTCGGTCTGATCAGCATTCAGACCAAATGTCCGTTTGTTTTGAACTGGACTTTCTAGGCAAACGGACTGGAGTTGGATTAAAGCAGAATAAACTTAGTTAGAACTATAAGTTATAAATTAGAAAACCAGTAGCATTTGTAGATTTAAAGCTAATTTCACTGCTACTAATGATGATTCCCACTCATTTTTGTGTTAAAACACAAAGCGAACCTGTTTACAAATAAATATTTAACAGCTCTACATGTATGATTGATTTAATAAATTATAAACCATCATAAGTTTAAATAATTTGTTCTTGCAGCATTTCATTGTCTTTTTGATTAGTTTCTAGTGCAAATATCTCAATACACTTAAACTAAAATATAAGCACCACAAGCCAAGTGTTTTATTTCTGGAAAACTAAACATGTTTGGAATACAGTCATAACCAGTTTGACCTGCTAAAGTCTATCATGTTGGCAGCACATTCAGAAAGGTTCCTGCTGCTTGTTTTAATGGAGCCTGACCTCAAATCTCTCCCACATAATGTTACACTGGAATGCCAACTGTTGATGCTAATTGTATGACGTTGATGGGCGGGTGGAAGGGCAGCGCGACCTTCAAACCAGAAGCCGAGAGAAGGTTTTGTTGCTCTTTCCCAGATCACACATGAGGTAACAGTTTCACGGCTCAGATCCTAGCAGCAACATAAAGTAGCTCTGCCCTCTGATTCTCCCAGGATCAGCTGGTAAAGATAGCAGACCTCGTTCCATATATTTGCATCCCATCAAGCACCGTGTGAGCGGACCTGAGATTTTTACAAAAGTATGATTGATCTTAAAATGTGGGTCAGTAAACAGTACACATCTATAAAAACCTATGTTTAATAAATTAATTGTTCTTAATCAGATCTGCCTGTTTAAGTATAGTTTAACAGAAATATATTATGGAAAATACACATTTTTTGTACTTCTATTTGGATCTCTGTTTCTACAAACAGCCCACGCATAAAAAACAACAACAAAACATCTGGCTTTTTTGGGCAGTTAATTCATGTTTTTCGGTGTCTGGAAAAGGAGCGATTTTGAAAACCTCCAAAATGTAATGTCACAAATCAGCAGGAACTCCCTGTTACCTAGCAACTCCAGCAGAGTTCCGCCTGTTACCTAGCAACCAAAGCTGAGTTCCAGCACATTTGGTAGGCTGGTTTTACTGCAGTTCAATAGTAAAAAACGAGTTTTATTGTTGACTTACCATCCAGAAGCCACTTGCTGCATTCTCGTTGGTTGTTCAGGAGGCTCTACTAACGCTTTTCAAAGATGTACGGTTGTATAATGGTGCATCTGTTTGCAGCCATTTTCACATGGCGATTTTGATCTACCCTGGAACACAGTGCAAGAGTAACTTAAATTTGCTTCCCAGTTCAGGCAATTTGATGGAGAAACACGTTTAAAAACTGTAGCTGCCTTTCCATTAAGCAATGAACTTCACAAATTTAAATGACAAAAATAAATGGAAAAGGGTGTGCTGTGGTGCCGCAGGGGTTAAGCACAACCCACATATGGACCTGCTAAAGTCGCAGGTTCGATTCCCGGCCTGCCAACCTTTGCCACATGTCTTCCCCCTCTGTTTACCCACATTCCTGTCAATTAACTATCAAATAAAGGCCACTAGAGCCAAAAAAAAGTAAAAAATATTTGTTTAAAAATAAATGGAAAACCTCAAGTTTTTCGATAGAAGCCACATCAGTAGATTAAGTCTGTAGAGCTTTAAATCAATAGGTAGTTTCAACTGAATTATTAGAAATCCTGACAATTTCTGACAATCTGCTGTTTTTGTAATAAATGTTTTTTATGAAGTGGAACCCAGGAAGAGTAGCCATTGTTACAACGGCAATGGGGATCCAAACAAACAAATAAACAAACTTCATTCCACCTTTTGCCTGTCCGCCTGTCCATCCATCATTGAATATAATCCTTCAGTTATTAGCACTTTCTGTGTTTTTATCCCTCCATCCACTAGCATCGGAAGAATTTTAATTATTTAGATTTTTCTAAATGCTTTAAATTCAAAACATGGTAAAGCATAGATTAGCGTCTGTAAATGTTCCTGGGATCTGAAACTAGAACATTTGTAGAGTTTTATCCCCATGTTGTTCTGCTTCTCATTAAAGTTGCCATCTTGTTACTTCTAACAGCAGCAGAAATATTACAGTTTAATATCTCTGGAGCAGAATGAATCCTGATTAGCCCAGACGAGGTCCACTGCTGTAAAAATAGAGTGTGTGTATATTTTATCTGTTTGGGTGATTTGGGTCAGTTCATTTGTCAGGTAGCTGTCGCCTGCTCTCTGCGGCGCTGCAGTCACCTCTCCTCATCTGAGAGAGATAAATATACTAATTAAAAGCAGTGGAACGAGCGAGGAGAGGTTCGGGTCTGAAGGACGGGAGCGCTGAATGAGAACTTGGTGTTTCACACACAGACAGTTAGTCTGAGCAGAAAGCGCTCCTGTGTGCTGTTTACCACCAAGTAGCTTCACAAATTAGCCGCAGTTAGCACAGATAAGTTGGTGTGAGCTCTGAAATGCCTTAAAGGGGACCTGCTCGGCAAAATTCACCTTTTGCACCTTTCTGTTCTTCCATTTGGGTTTGGAAAATGAGCCGTTTCAAACGCCTCCCGATTGCTGTGTCACATTCCACTGTTACCTAGCAACCCAGCACGTTTGGTCAGCTGGTTTCACCGCTGTACAATGGCTGCTGGAAAAGACAAGTGTTTTGTTGTTGACTTTCCATCCACAAACCACTTGCTGCATTCTCGTTGGTTGTGCAGGAGGCTCCTCCTCTGCACAACCAGACGTTTGTTTGTTGCTTCTGTTTGCATTTTCTCGTGATTGTAAAAGTTGAGTTGGGGGGCGTGGCCAGCAGAGACAAAAAATCTAAAAAAGGTTAAATCTCATTATCTGAGAATAATTTTGTTCAAAAGGTGTAATGAACATGTTTTGTATAGACCATAGATCTATCCTAACCATAATAGGTTACCTTTAATAAAAGGTTACCTAATGAAGTGTCTGGGTTTAAAAATAAAAGCCTGTTAGTTTGAGGCGTATAAATCCAGATTTAGAGCAGAAACCAGGAAAGGAGATGCTGGACTGGAGGAGGAATTGTGTCAGGCACCTCTGCTGAAAAAACGTAGCATCCGTGTCAGTTCCTCTGTGGCTCTGGCTGGCCTGTCACACACCATTACAGAGCAGAGCGTCTCCAGCGACTCGCCTGGGCAGACTCCACCAGGACTGGCAGGCTGGGCCCTAATCAAGAGGAGACTGCCAACGGTTAAAGAGCAGCAGCAGCAGCCAACCACCTCCGAGTCTCCCTCCATCTCCCTCCATCTTCCTGCTGTCACGCTGCCGCGCCGCTCTCCCCGCCTATCTCTTTGTGTTTTCCTTCCTTGGAAGTGCTCGACCAGAGTCTGTAAACATAGCCGGGTATCATGGGAGAATAGTTTGTCACTTGCACAGACAGCAGTTGACACATTTCCGTCCAGAAGGCCTGTGGAGAGACAGCGGTGTCAGGCACAGAGCGGATTTATGGCTGTTGTTCCTCCATGTTTCCTCTTCTGACCTCAGTCTGGTTCTGATGCTGTTCAGGTCTGCGACTCACTGAATCCATTTCTTGCCCATGTTTGGTTGCTCCAAACCTAATTAGGCTGTCCGTAAAAATGTTATGTTCAACTGTATACTCCCAACTTAAAAGCAGAGGAAATCACATTTATCAGGCTTTGGTTTGCGCTTTAGCTTTAATTTTTGAATGGTTGATGAGATATTTGCCTGAAAATAAGGTTTGGACCACCAAGGATCCAACTTGTTTCTGATCTGCATCTGGAGGTCTTTCTTCAACTGTTTTTGTAGTTTGTGTTAGTTTGTGTTGTGTTAGTTTTTTAAATGGTTTTGTTTAGTTGGACTCAGTGCAGTGTGAAAGAGACCTGCAGCAGCTGAGAATGAAACAAGCTTTGGTCTGAATTGGACCAGACTATCTACTGGACTATTAGGTGGGAAAACAAACACTGTGTTCTTGTTCAGCAGCCGTATAAAGTTATTAGTACATGTAATAATAATTTAAAATCAATAACAATTCAAGTTATTCCTATTGGATTCAGTATGGCTACGTTTTTTCTGTTTTCATGGCAGGTTGAACTGCACAATTCAGATCTATTCATCCGGGGGGAAAAATCAGATCTGCTATATCTGGTACTAAATCAGCCACTGCAGTGAACCAGTGTAAAAGATGAAATTTGTCCAGCCAACAGCGATGAATTAGCACTTACCCATAGACACATAAAAGCTACGTAGCTAGCAAGGGAATATTAGCAGCTAGTTAGCGGTAGCCTCAACTGCCTACAATCACAAAACTCAGCGAAGACAAAACAAATTATGTAGAATATACGAGATTACATAGTTCAGCCCCGACAAAATTAACAATTAACAGTTAACATTTGTAAGACCAACTTACATTTTTGTCAGTGAATTTAAGAGATTTGATTGATGCACGGAAACCCTGTGTAGATGTTAGCTTCTGCTACGGCGGGTTCTGATGTGCGTTTTAATGCATGTTTGTTGTTTGAGCTATTAAAATAAACATTTTTAAAATGTGGATGTTAGCTAATTGTGTTTAGCTGTAGATCCTTTAACTCCAGGAATACCAGGAATTCGCTGTGTTTAGATAATCTGTGTTATTGCTGAAAGTCAGTGATCCTTTTCAAGCCTTAGACAGTTGACTGTATTGTATTATAATTAATCTGGTCTGGATTAAACTAAATCTGACTTCATTAGTGTAATTTGAGTTGATCTGGATGTGAATTGAATCTTCTTGGCCTGTAAAGTGCAGTGAGATCAGATTTATTGGGAATTGGTGATGCATAAACAAACCGAATTGAATCAAATTAATAAACTGAACTGAACTGAAAGGTAATTTTAAACTGTAACCTAAAATTTGTGCAGCAGACTGAATGTAATCTATCCTCATTTATAAACAACATGCTGTTGCTGAAAAGCCCCACAAATAAACAAACAGAATTTATGTCAGCCATTATTCAGTCTTTATCTCGGTGAGAGACTAAAATAATTAATAACTCTGACTTGGTGCTTCCTTCCTTATACATTATTCAACAAGTGACCAAACAAATGGGGGAAAAGGCAATTATTCTGCAGAGATTGAAAGCTTTACAGAACATTAATAATAGCCA
This sequence comes from Brachyrhaphis roseni, assembly GCA_903066815.1. Classification (NCBI taxonomy): domain Eukaryota; kingdom Metazoa; phylum Chordata; class Actinopteri; order Cyprinodontiformes; family Poeciliidae; genus Brachyrhaphis; species Brachyrhaphis roseni. The sequence continues at coordinate 16,309 of CAEFZY010041020.1, forward strand.
TGTTGGTTCGCAAGACAAAATGCTTTGGTTTCACAAAAATACTTAAATTAATAACTTTTCCTCCATTTCCTTACTAAACACAGACACTTGTTAACATCTTGCTCTTGGTCTACAGAGATTGTCTGTCTATGTCAACATAGACGTTGACAGACGATGTCTACATTTGACCCTGATTCATTAACAAGGAGGAATTATTTAAAAAACAAAAAACAAAGAGATGGCATCAATAATCACCAATGGTGGGAAGAAACAGTACTTTGTTTCTGTACTTAAGTACAATTTTCATGTATATGTACTTTACTTAAGTAGATTTAATTGTGGATACTTTCCACTTTTACTCCACTACATTTCACAGTAAGTCTCTGTACTTTCTACTTCATTAGAAAGTACAGAGACTTACTACAAAAGCATTGCGTTACTCATTACATCCAAGTCGCATTGCGCTTTTTTTCCGTTAAAATGTGAAGTTCAGGGACTTAAGGTGGCGCTGTAAAATCCAAACAATAACGTGACTTACTAATTACGTGTCTGTTGTCACCCATCGACTCCCCCTTTCACTCGCACGCGGAGCTCCAAGACATGCGCAGTGGTTTCCTCTGAGCGGGAAAGTATGTCCCTCTAATCGTCAGAAATAAAATCCCGGTATGTAATTCATAAGAAATCCGATGGCCACAGGCAAATTCAGCAGCGCTTTGCTTTCACAGACTTTGCTTTTGGGGACTACGTAACTTTTATTGTCACTTTGAAAGGAAGCTTAGAAAGGTGAGCTCTATGGACGTGATGTTAGCAACGCTAGCTGTACAGAGCTCAATATGGTCCATTTATGATGAAAAAACATTGTCACTCACTGTGCTGAATTATTGTGTGGAAGTGTAGACTGACATGTCGCATGTACATATGGAACAACGCTGTGACCAAAATCTGCTATATAGTGATGTGGCATTCATGAACAATCCGATTCTTCTGAATGGATCTTTACTAAGACCGATAGGACTTAGTAAAGGAAAGTGTTTTTTATGCAAACCAAAAACCAGAGGACCGAATACACATCCTTGAGATACAACAGTATTGGTGTCAGCCAGATGGACTTGTTTTGTTTTTCTCCATTTTGATGACATGGCAGTCTCATGGTCGACTCTCTTCAAGGCTTTCTTATGGTCAGATCAGATGTGTTTCAGTAAAATTGTGTTTTAAAGCTCCGTAATACGCTAAACTATGACAAATATATGTATTACTCTTTTAGCAATGGTTCACTATTATGCAGCATACTGTGGAAAGAAAAATATTCTTGTGTTTTTGAAGGTTTTATGAGCGTGAAGCTGAAAGTACAAACGCAGCAGTTCCAGTATGAAATCTGAAATGAAATACTGAGTCAGTAGAGCTGCGTTTGTTTTTTATTTATATAAAACACCAGAAGGACTGTTTCCCTGTTCCTAGTCCACAGTCAGTTAAAACCCAGTGTGACACTCCCATCCCATCACATGCAGGAATCTCAGACTTGAGCGTCTGTCTGGTGTCAGCGTGCCTCCGGTGCCCTCTGCAGCCGCTGTCGGCACTCACACGTCTCTGTCACAGTGGATGAAGCTGCGGCTTTGATGAATGTGAGAAGCAAAGGTTTCGCTGCTGTTGGGTTTGGGTTTGAACGAGGACAGGGGAAGGGAACGGCGGAGTCAGCGAAGGTCCGAGCAGGCGCAGTGGAGCGCGCTGGGCGGCGCCGGCTGCATCCTGGGAGGCCAGCCCTAGTTTGGAGATGTTTATTATTGATAGAGGTGGATGATAGCCTTGGGATGGATTGCATAATCGAGGGCCGCCTCTAATGGTTACAGGAAATGGATCAGGCTATCAGTCAGGTCTCTGTGGATGAAGGATGCGCCTGTGTTTGTATGTTGCTCTCCTCCTGTGAGCATGCAGGAGTGTGTGTGCAGCTCGGTTACCGCGTACACACTGCGGCGGGGAGATGTGAGAAATGTGTTTCATACACTTTAAATTATTGAAATTAGTAAAAATACCAAAATGAAAATATGTTCTAAACATTAATGGGATGTAAACAGGGAGGAAAGTTATTGATTGATTTAATCTAAATTTGATTGATCTCATTGATGCATCCGTTTTCTTAAAAACCTTAAAGAGTTTTCTCTTGTGTGTTGGATCCATTCAGTAAAATAAAGGGAACATTTTTTCATAATATACTGAATTTATACATGTAGATATATATATATATATATATATATATATATATATATATATATAAAAAATAATTTAATTATGTTGAGTCAGCTGTATGATATACTGACTGCATAAACAGGAAATTGTGGTTTTCTCACGTTATTAAACTCAGAAATGTTTATGAAATATAACCAAACAGGAACATCTCAGATTCCTGAATATAAAAATAAAAGATGAAAAGAATATAATATGCCAAATACTAAAAAATATATTTATACAGATGTCTGTGTTGCTCTTGAATAAATGCTGAAACTTTGCTCCATGAAGTGCATTAAGATCATCCTTGCTTATTAGCATCGTGTTTCTTTCATCTTAAGCAGTTTGTCGGATGTTTACGTTTCTGAACAGAACCGCATAAAGTGAATTTTACCTACCAACCCGACTTTTCTCTTTTTTGTTCTGGTATGGCCGCCATCTTTGTTTCTATAGGCCTGTTGCAGCATGACGTCGTGTACACAAGATCCTGCCTGGATCTCTCTACTGGAGGGTAACAAACTGCTGGCTGATGATGACTAGCATCAATTTTAGCTGTTATCTACGTAATGCGCTAAATCTTAAATGTACGCCTCATATTTAAAAGAAAGGGAACACTGTGCTGTGCTACTAATTGTCAACACTACAACAACTAGATAAGAAGGGCAGGAAAAAGTTTTAATTAAGAAAAAAATAGCGAGGGAGAGGGAAGTATTTCAGTTATGCTAGCTTGACTTTGACAACCTGAACATGTAGATGTGCTGTGGAATTCAGTGTGTTTTTAACTCCTGGACGGTGGAGTTAAAAATAAAAACGCGATCTAAAACACCAACTCTGACAGATCATCAGATCTGTCAGAGATCTGATGATCTGTCAGATGTTTAAATTAGGTAATCAACAACCGCCGTGTTAGCTTAGCTAATAACAGTGGTAGCTAATCTACCACAGCGATCATTTAATAATAATCGCAAATATAAACACCAAGCCTAAAAACATAAAACTGTGACGAACTGAATGTTCTGTTCTTTGTGTGGGAAATGTTTGTTTTTTTGGTATTGAATATAATGGCACTGTTGTCCGTTGCTATAGCAACAAGTCTGTGTGTAGCGCAACCAAGACAGAGCAGGAAAAGTGGTGTTGAGTTGTTCTTTAACAGTTTTTCTGGATTATTTTCCTCTTTCTGTAGCGCACTGCTCTAAATTAGTAATACCAACACCTCCAGGTTTCATTTAGCTAACTGAATTGTTTTACTGCGATAGCACGGATGTGGATGGAATCGTCTTTTTACCCTCTAGTGTTGTCCGCATGCACAACAACTGGCTCCATTTTAATGACCAGTGGCACCATCTCCTGGATAGATGACCAAACTACAACGCACAAAAAAAGATCGAAGTGGACATTATAATTAATCAATTAGAGCTAATTTTAATCTAATAAACCCTTGACGGAGAATTAATTGTAAATTGATGAATTGTTTCCATTCCTAAAGTAAAAACATTTCCATCTGAGGTGAAACTCTTTAACAAGAGCTAATCATCTCTATGCTAGTACATGAATTAATTTTCTTCTATGTTTAGTGAGAATTTAATCAGAAATTGAAACGATTGATGATTGAACAGGAAGAGAATAAAGAATCATCCCTCCTAACAGGTGCAGCATGTCAGAGTCTCCCACGCTGCCGTCAGAACCAGATCCAATCAGGTACCAACACCTGTGTGGGTGGACAATGAAATGCATCGAATATTTGGAGGAGATCCTGATAATAACTGATAAACAGCCCAGCAAATGCTTCTGCTTGGTGAAACACAATAGACGGAGGATTTGGAAGGAAACATGGCTGACAAATGCGGATCTTTGAGTCAAATATGTTCAGTACTAGTTCATCATCGTCCAGCCGTGTGCTGGTGTGTTCATGTCCAGTGTTTCGGTGCGATCTGGAGGAAAATCAACAGAGGTTTTCTGAGTGTGTGTTAAATGTCAGACCGCTATCAGACCACTAATTATTTCTGCTCAGGCCAGCCAGCGTGTTTAATTAATTCTGAGAGCTGACAAAACGTATAATTCTGGGAGAGATATTAGTCTCAGCAAGGAAGCAGTTGTTATGATTAAAACTTCATTACTCAGTTGAAATAAAACTAGAAAAATTACCATATGTCATGTAGTTTTTTCTATATAAATGAGGGATTTTACCAACAGTCCCAGTAGAAATCCAGTCATCGTTCATAAAAAGTGTTTTTAAAGGGAAATTTTGAGCGACTGCAGCTTTTTTCACTGAGGTAATACTGACATTCCTCTAAATAGTTGATAATTACTGGCTTAGCCCACAAAGGAGAAGGGTAAAGCATTATTAACCCGGAGAGGCTCGGCGCAGAAAGCTGCTGCTCATGCTGACTGAGCACTATTGTTGTTGGTAACTATTGATTCTTTATGAATGCCATTATACTTCAATTTTCTTTTAGCTGCTCTATTGCTTTTTTTAAATCGTGTTGTCACCAATGCCTTACAGCGTCTACTTTTGTTTGTCTACATGTAGCTGCACAATTCACAGCTTCAGCTCAGCATTTGCAAAAAAAAATAAATAAAAAGCTGTAAGTCCAGACTTTCTGTGGTAACATGGATACAGCTGCAGTAGCATTAGCTTGACCTGTGCAACTCCCAACTGTTTTTAATGTTATTTAAAATAGATTTTTAAATCTATTTTTAAAAATCTGATTTCTGTACTTCCATTTGTGGTTCTCCTGCTTTAAAAACAGACTAGTGGTTGGAAAACAAACAGCAGCTGTTTTCTAAGCAGGAAGTTCATATTTTTTTGATTTTTGGAAAATGATTTGTTTCAGAAACATTCAGAATGTAACGTCACAAATCTTGAAACAGTTTTCTGGCTGTCACTTAGTGACCCCAGTGAACCCTAACCCGTTACCTAGCAACCTCAGAGGAGTTCCGCCCTGTTACCTAGCAACGCAAGTGGAACTCCAGGATGTTTGGTCACTACCTAGGAATGATTTTGCGCATAAAAATGTGATGAACATAATTTGTTTCGCCTGTAGATCTGACCTAATCACAACAGGTCAGCTTTAGGGATTAAAAAATCAACTCGGTTCAGCTGATTTGACCAAACGTTGTTTTTGTGACGGCTCTCTTCCTGATTCATGGCAGCTCTGTTTGGAAACTACATCTTCATCCTTCACCAACCTTTATATTTAATTGTATGCACCTTGTGCCTGGTTATCTTGTATTATTAATCATTTATTGTGATAATTTTTTTCTATTACGGACATTTAGATTCATTGTTGTCACTAAAACTTCCGATTAAAATCCTCTAAAGCTGTCCATGTTGTTGGGACAGTTTTGTTGTACTATGTTCTCCACTGTTTGTTCAATAATAGAATCAGTAACTGGCAATAAATGTGAAAATATGATTAGATGCAGATAAACTGTGCAGTTTAGTGATACTAATTTCACTTTTTTAAGTGTCCTTAGAAAAGGACTGGTGTAATTGCAGTTATCTAAAATAGCTCTTCAGGCTCATTTTAATCTGTATTTCCATGTCAGATTGACACATCTTCATCACAACAGCAGATTATGACAGTTAGATGGAATCACTGCTCCGTCTCTCCTTTGATATCTTCAGCTTTCTGAGGGCCGTGTAATGAATTGTTGTAGCACCTCAACTCCCAGCGAAGATCAGTGGACTTCATCCTCTTGAAACAGTTTTCTGCTTCTGCAGAAATGTCAAAGTTGTCATTGAAATTCATTCTATATGCCACACATGCTGATGAAGGAGGAGCAGTGTAGTGAAGCGTTTCATACTCCTTTTTATGTTGGGCCGGTGCCTGAGATGCCAGCACAAAAAGGTTCCCAGGAGTGTCCTTTAGCGGAAAAAAATCCCTTTCAGCAGTTCTGAACCACTGACTCTGTGTTTAGGAGGATAGTGAAACGGCCCACACACTCAGACGCTCTCTGGAGAAGTGTCGACTTGGTGCGGTGCTCACTGTGTTTGTAGACGGTTTGCTCCTTTATTGTTGAGTTAGACGGAGCTGGGAATATGTTGTTGTGTTGTTGTTGTGTAATAAAATGGATTAAAACCAGCACTGATGGTAAATTGGATCAGATTTTCTTCGTTTTGAGAGATCAGCTGATAGTTATTTGCGTTGATTAATACTAAGTAAAAACGGGAAATATCGGCAATACCGATACGATACCATATCGTTTTATCACAATATTTTCTTGTAGTATTCCAATAACAATAGAAGTGAGAATAATTACTATTTATAACTCCTCAATCAATCAAAGTTAATATAATTTAAAAGAATTACCACAATAATTGATAAACAATACAATATAATACATACACCCCCATAATATTGATACATCGTATTATTAATGCTAGATCAAACTTCAGATTTTTTGGTGTCTTTCTGACTTTTTCTTTTAATTGTTTTGCTTAAACTAAGAACATAATTTTAGTTCATAAGTGTCTGCAAAATATTTGAATGTAAAAACAGAAAGGATAGAAGAAAAATCAGCATTTTTCCTATATAAACAAAGAGTAAAAAAAACCTGTCATTTAGAGAAAATCAAAACAAAATATTTTTTGAGTATAGAGTTGAGAAACTACAACAAAAATGAAATTTCACAATGGAAAATGAAACTAAAGTATCAGTTTTACCACATTAGTTTGGATCTGATACTGATACCGATTTGGTACCGATAGTATCTTGATGTTCTGATTGACTGCAGGATGTGAACCAGGTGAAGCTAAACCTGCAGCTTGAGGAATATATTTACAGACAAAGAAGATTTGTTTATATTTTTTCTACAGTTTTCACTTAATTACAGCTTTGAACATGTTTTTCTGTCAGCAAAAAAATCCTTTTTAGAGTCTGTATACTCCAGTTAATGATTAATGATTACTAAGTTAGTTGATAATTAATTGAATAATGAATTAATCATGATTGATTCGATTCGTTTCAGGCCTAAAGTATTTCTGTAGTTAACAGTTTCCTCCTCTCTTTCTGTCCATTTTTGCTGTTTGCTTCAGCCACTCTAACCCTGTTTTATGTGTTTTTGTCGAATTCACGGCCGATCCACCTAAATCTCTCAAAAACTTGCCGTTATTTGTTATTGTTACAGTACGACTTGGAACTACAGCAGAAACACAAAGCATCTGTTTACATGAAAGGACTTCATGACAATTTATGACTAATAGGCTCTGCAGTGGCTGTCCCATTTCTCAGGAGCATTTTTCACGCCGCGCCGCTTGTACTTTCTGAAGTAAGATAGTGATGATCCTGTGGGGGCTTAGGCCCTGCTTTAACACAAATTCATATTTATTATTGGTGTGATGCAGAAACAAGTCCAGGTTGCAACAGGGAACTCAGTGGTGCCAACCTGAGTTACCAGGATCCTTAGTTGGCTCCTGCAGACAGGAAATGTGTCAGCTGTTTTACTCACCTGTGTTAGAAAACAGTGAAGCAGTTCCTCTTAGGCAAACCTGATTTTAAGACCAAATCGCCAGCAGCAGCTACAACGTGATGTGTTACATTGTTTTTACAAAACCAATATATAAAGTTCATTTTGTCTCCATACTTTGTGCTACAACAATGTAGTAGGGGAATTGTAGATAGAAAAATAAAAGAGTAAATTTCCACCAGAATATTTAGAAATTTTCTAGAAAAAACAAGGAAATTTTTGGGTTTAAAAAGTTGAAAATTAGTTAGAAAAAAATCATTTTTAAACATTTTGTTACATTTTTAAAATTAATCTCAGAAATGTTCTACTAAAAAAGGACATTTCTTAGTTTATAATGTTTATCATTTTTGACTTTTCAAGACTAGGAAATGTCCAAAAGTCAAAAATGTTTGACCTTTGACACTCAGAAATGTCCATGATTTTTTGTTTTATTTAAAGAAAATTTCTGAAATTTATCTCTAAGTTTCTGAGTTTTTTCTAGTAAAAGTCTGACTTTGCAAACTCAGAATTTTTTTTTTCTACAAAATGTGAGATTGATCCAAAGATTTGAGTTTTTGTAGCAAATTACTTTTCAAACTCAGAAATGTTCTCGTTTTCTCAGAAAATTTCTGAGACTAATTTAAAAATTTCTGAGATTTTTCCAGTAAATGTTTGACTTTTCAAACTCAGAAATTTCCAAATATATATATTTTTTTTAAATTCTGAGATTAAACTCAAAATTTCTGAGTTTTTCTAATAGATATTTAACTCTGCAAACTCAGAAATGTCCTAATTTTTTCCCAAATTTCTGAGATGAATTTTACTCTTTTTTTTTTCTTCTATTCTTGCAAGTCGTTGTTTTGTAACTAGAGTGCTGATGGATATTCCATCCTATCAGTAAAGTATGAGGGTCATGTCAGAAAGGCTGTCGGTGTAAATCTGTCTGATTTAAGGTCCTGTTGGGGAGAATCTGCCAGATTTCCTGCTTATTCTTCTATTTGTTGTTGAGATAAGGCAGAAACACTGAGTCTGACAAATCATCCACTTTATCTCTGTATTTGTGATTGCCGCTGCTCACTTTGATGCAAAGTGGAAGTGACTGTTAGAAAACATCAGTTTTTACATTTTTATACAATCAGAAAAGATGGCAGAAAAGCCTTTTTTTGGCTTTTAAAACAAAAATATAGAAATATATATTGTTATCAGCACCAGAAAGAATGAAAGAAAAAGACATAAATCATCACTGATCACATTCAGGCCATTTTGCAAATATATAATAAGAGATTTGCTGCAATTATCTTCTACTGCTTTGAATTTAGTGTTACTCAAACATTGATGTTTTAATCTCATGCGATGTAATGCAGATTTTTGACTCTGCTGTTCAACATTTCACCACTTGAGGGAACTCTGGGACTAATAATAAAAATAAACATCGTAAACAAAGGAAACATAAAACGAGAACATGATGACACATTTCTAGACACGTTAGCAAGATTCAAAAAACTGCTACCCAACGATGACTAGCATTGGCTTTAGTTGTCAAGTTGTCAACATGATGTGCTAAGTCTTAAATGTACACGACAATATAAAAAAACCCTGACACACAACTTTGCTACTAATTGTCAACATTTCAACAACTAGATAGCAAGGTTAGAAAAAAGTCTTAACTAAAAAAATACGGATAAAAATGGAAATAGTTCAGTTTTGCTAGCTTGACTTTGAACACTTTAACATGTAGCTGTGCTGTGGAACCTAGTGAGTTTTGGTTCAGTTAATTTAAAAAAAAAGAAGCCAACTTTAACACCAACTCTGACAGATCATAAGTAGTTCAGGTGTTTACGTTAGGTAATAAACCACAGCAGTGTTAGCTTAGCTAATAGCAACTATAGCTAATCTATCACAACGATCACTTATTAATAATTACAAAATAAACATCAAACCTGTAAACATGAAACTGTAACGGACTGCATGTTCTGTTCTTTGTGTGGGAAATGTAGATGAACACCTGATACACTAATGTATCAGGTGTTCAATCCTGATACGTTAGTGGAGCTGTTGTTGTCAGTTGCTATGGCAACGGGTCAGCCTGTAGCGTAGCCGACACGGAGAAAGAGGAAAAAAAAGAAGACGAGTGGTTTTGAGTTGTTCTTTATTGATTTTTTTGTGTCAATTTCCGCTTTCTGTGTTTCACTGCACTGAATTAATAATACCCAAATCTGCAGGTTTCATTGTATTGTATCATTTCATTAACAGGATTGTTCAGACTATGGATGGCAGGTAAAAGAATCATCATTTTGTCCTCCAGCGTTGTGTGCATGCGTGAAACTTAATGATGTTAACAATAACATGCAACGTTTCCATAGTAACGTACCAATCCTGACACTGTAAACAACTGAATTTTACAGCCAAACACCAGTTATTCAGAAAGATTTAAGATCTACAACATGTACTTAATTCCTTCATGTTTACATGGGTATATTGTGACTTTAGATGCTATTACACCAGTTTTACATTCATATTAGCAAAAGAAAATCAACCAAACACTTTACAGTCAAATGATTGGATGCTTCTTGATTCCACCCAAAATGTCCACATGCTCTTTTATTGCCCCTTTGCCCTCTTCCATCTAAGGGGAGATCTTGATCTATATGGTCTCTATTAAATAAGCAGGCCAATAAATCCTCCCTCAGTGTGTTGGTACACTTTGGAGCAAGGTTATCTGCTGCTCACAGAGCTCCCTCTCTGCATCCAAGCAGTGAAGAAACTGGTTTAGCATACAGTCTTACAGATAACTGGAGCGCCAAAGTGTTGGGACAAAGGATAAAATGTCAGTAAAATGGTTCCATTAAACATTACTTACAACTGCTGTTTGGGACTTTTTCTCTGCATTTGAACAGCGTAAAAAAAAAAAAGATCTGAATTACCTCCGAACTCAGTCTCTTCTGCTAATTTAACCCAGAAAATCTGTTAAATATTCCCCGTTAATGCCGGCTTAGATTAGCTGCATGCAGGGTTAATTCTACCATATAAATCTGTTAATACTTGGATTTCCAAAGAGCAGCTCAGGGGGTAATGGCAGCTCTTCGCAAAGAAATTATACACTTCATTATTACACAAATTAACCATATCATGTAATTATGTGAAATTACAATTACATTATCTCACCTAGTCACTCCTGCTTTCTCAGGAATGAAGACAAAATGACATAAATATGATTTTTCTGTGCAAAACCATTCATTAACCTGCAGGAATGTGAACACACCAACTTTAAGACTTTATTTAGATTTTTGAATGTTAAACTGTGAGAATTTAAACATCCTGTCCTCCTGAAAGGACCGGTGCTTTAAAGTACTTTAACTGGAGTGGACAAAGTATGATTTTATAATCTTACACTGAACTGTTCCTATAGTCTGTAATGGCTTCTTCAGAAAGTTAATCGACTCTTTTATTCTCAGCTCGAACGCACATTATTTCAAGTGTCGCTAAAGCAGCAAACAACACCAACGCTGAGGGATGAATTTCTGTTGTTCAGAGCCGCCGGTGAGAATAAAAACGGCTCATAAATTATAAACACCTGATTCACTAAACTACTGCAGAACGACTGAAAAACACAGAGTTTGTCTTACACATTTGAATTAAACATTTAGAATCAAATCACATTTTTTTACTGGCCATGACTGTACATCTAAGTTTGACGACGTATCAGGGTCATTTTAAGGAGAGAAAAAAAAAGTAGATTTACGACAAAAATTTGGACATTTGTGCTTCAACGTTTGGAACTAGAGAATTTTCTTGTTTTTATAGAAAATTTCTGAGATCCGTCTCAAAATGTTGCAGGTTTTTTGTAACAAATTTTCTACTTGTCAAACTCAGGAATTTTCTTATTTTTTACTAGAAAATTTCTGACGTGAATCTCAAAGTTTTTCTGACAATTTTTCAACTTTTCAAGCTAATATATTTTATCAGCGAGCTAAATATTTGGGAGCTAGCTGACAAATAGCTAGCTAAATATTTAGCTACCTTAGCTAAATATTTTTGCTTCAGACTAAAGCTACATGTTTATTCAAATATTCAATTGCTAATTAAGTACTTAGTTAGTAACTAAGCACTAGTCAGTACTTATTAGTTAGCAAGCTAGCCAAATATTTAGTGTGAAGCTAAATATTTAGCTCTAAATTAAATATTGCGAATGTTTCTGGTGGCTTTGTTGTCTAATAGTATTTCTTAAGCATGTAGTTTTATTCACCTATGTTTCTTTACTTTATATAATTTATACTTGCTGAATTTCCTTGTATGTTGTCTGTTATTTTATCGTTTTATTGCGACAGCCGTAACATTTTGTGTTTTGGTTCAGAGACGGTGAGCATAAAGTCATGGAAAGTTTGGAAAATGTTGCGTAAATGTTCTGAAACAAAGCTGGACGTTCTAACCTGGATTCCTGTCATGTTCTGAAGGCTAAAGTTAGTTTCTTGGTGATTAAATTCACCATTTAATCCATTTTTCTGCCTTTAGATCACATCCAAATGAATTCTGATCACAGAACCTGCAAGAATATTTGGGCATAAAGCTTTGCACGTGTTTGATTATTTTTAATAACTCCTGTTTGGTTATTGCAGCGTGGCATTTAAAAGCATTTTTAGATTTTCTGACATTGATTCTGGTTTTCTGCAGTTGAACTTTGTTTTGTTTTGTTTCATGTTTGTTGCAGAGTAACAAACACACACCTCGGTTTGACTCCTGTGAGCTATTCGTGACTAATTGCTGCTTGGCTGGATGCTGACTTTCAGTGGGTTGATGATTTTCAGAGTATTAAAGCTGATATTGTGTCATGTTTTGGTCTCTCCTTCCCTCCAGCGATGTGTGAACCTGCCTTCTCTCCCCTCCTTTGTCTCCTGCTCCTGTGTGGTTTGCATTGAGCATCATTACCTTCAGCTATCATCAGTCCACTTCTCGGTTTCATCCCTCTCTCCTCTGGTTCTCCTTTACCTTTTTGTCCTCCGTTCGTTTTATTCCCGCTCCTCTGCGGATCTTTTCCTCCGTTTTTATGGATCTTCTGCTTCCTTTTTGTATATTTTGACCCACAAACTGTTCTGACAGTGGATGTATCGAAAGCCTGCCCTACATGTTTTAGGGTGTGTGTGCGTGTGTGTGTGTGTGTGGGAGCTAAGGAAAATTGAAGCAGTGGAACCTGGATGGAGCGAGTAGAGAGCAGGCAGAACCACAGCGCCCCCTACAGGAGGTTTGCAGAAACTAAACTCTAGTTTTTTGGACTGGGTGGGAGAAAGACAGAAAAAAGAGAAAACATTTTGTAAATTAAACATAATTTCTGTGAAAATCAGCAGTGAATGGAACAACATTGAGCGCCTCATTAAAAAATGTAGTTCTTTCAAAAGAAATGTTCACATAACATGTTTTTTTTTTTATCTATCCCTTTTAAAAAATTATTTATTAATAAGTGGACACAAAAATGTACTTTAGTTTCCCAGCTGAAGAGAAAGTTAGGACACTCTAACACAGGGGCGTCCAAAATTTTCGTCACATGGGCCAAAATCATCAGATCTAAAGTACATGGATCTAAAAAAAAATATGCAACAATTAAAAAAATAAAATAAAGTAATTATTGGCAAGTGAATTTAAATACTAGGTAAATATTTTTGCTCTAAGTTAAGTATTTAGATTAGAGCTATATGTTAAACGTTTAACTAAATATTTAACTAACTAACTGAATATTTAGCCTCAAATTAAATACTTAGTTAGTTGACTAAATATTTAATGTAATTGAAATATTACATGAAATATTTCAATTACATGAATATTTAATGAGCTACCTGAATAGTTATCCTCAAACTAAATATGGTTACATGTTTAGTTTGGAGTTGTATATTTAGGTTGGAGCTAAATGTTCAGCTAACTAAACTTTTGGCTCATCTAGCTTGCTAACTTGGAACTACATATTCATTCATTCTGACATTTTGAATATGAAACCACTAACAGACTGTTTAAAAAACCTTGTCCTGATCTGACTCTTCCTCCTGGGTGCTATCGCTTTAAATCTGGTAGAGACGGTGTCCAGGTTGTCTCAGATATTCGGGGAAAGTCCTGTGCGTGAGCGGCGCCTCAGCCTGCGGGGACATACGGCCGGGCCATATGGCAGCGGCCACCGGCCTCTTCTACTCTGTCTGCAGAGGATCAAATTGTTTCACCTTCTGTCTCATCCACCACTTCTCATTATCACCTCCTCATTCTGGAGCTTCCCACACAACCGTCTCCTCGCTTTGCATCGTCTTGGCTCCTCCGTCTTTTTCATTTCTATTAAGCCTTGACAGTCAACTCAGCTGAGTTGCAGCAAAGTGCAACAGCTAACAAAGCTGATTTTTCTCCGACTGTCGACATCAGACGCTGCTGGTTATCAAGCCGAGGCAGGATCAAAGCGGCGGTGCCCCGGCGACGGCTAAAGCAACGGCGTGGCGGTCCGGCGCTAACTGAAGGCGACGCTGCTGAGAGAAACACGAAGTTTTAAATCTGTTATACCAGCTCGCTTTATTTGTTGCTGTCACCTCAGGAAAAGTTGTTACTGAGGGAAAAAGCAGTTGACAGATCAGAGCATTATCTGAACTGTCAACTCAGTATAATTCCCACAAACCTTAACTGAAAGTGATCGGCGCCATCTTGGTAGGCAAGCGCGGCGCAAAGCATAGCAACAAATAGAAAATATGTGGACACTCTTGACCAATGTGCGAGAGAAAGATACAAGAACAAAATGGCTAAATGTCGATACATCTCTGTTTCAGCTAACAGATCAAAGCTAGCTGGTTTTGCTAGTTCAGCATTAAATACAGTAAATATCACTGACATTTATCTTAGTGTTACACAGAGGTGGGTAGAGGATTCAAAAACACTTCCTAAAAACCCACCAATTCAATTAGGTTTATTTATATTTAAAAAAATCAAAAATACTTTATTGATCCCAAAGGGAAATTAAATGTTGTTGTAGCTATTAAATCAAATTCTTCAGAGTTATTGTAGATGACACCAATTCACAACAAATGCCTCCTCAAGGCACTATACAAAAAAATAATTTCAATTCAATCATAAAACCAAATGTTGTGCAAAGGAGCTCAAATTTTAGCTTTTTAACAGGCAAAGTGTTCAAAAGAAGCCCAAATAGGGGGAAACCTACCCAATCTGGCAACCGGACTGTGTTGGATGTCACGTGACTATTATGTGTCACACATGCTGTTGCTATGCAGAATGTCGGCGGTTGGGAAAATGACACAGCTACGTAAAGAAGCTGTAAAAGGAGCCAATACTAAGAAAACCAGAAAAAAGGTCCAAGGGTAAAACGTTTCACAGGTCGGTGAAATGTTACATTTTTTATTTTTAAAAAAGGTAAATATGTCGAGGAAGTGTAAGTTAGCTTTCCTAGCTTGTCTTTGATAGCATTAAGTCTGCTGCCCAATCCGGTATGTTTCGGTAACACTAATAAAGGCGACCCACAAACTGACAGAGTAGCGCAGGTGTTTAAATGAGCTAATCAACCGCCGCTGGTGTTCAGACCATCACTTATTAATAAAAGCAAAATAAACATCAAGCCTGAAAACATGAAAACTGTAACCGACTGAATGTTTTGTTCTTTGTGTGGGAAATGTTTAATGTGTGTTTTTCGCCGTTGATGCTCCTGATGAGCTGGATTAGCTTGTCCTGTCGCTAGCGGGGCTTTTGTCAGTGGTTGCTATGGCAACGAGTCCCGCTCTTTTTTCCCCAAAGAGCGGGGGAAACTTGGATACCAGTGTTTTTGAGCATTATTTTTAGCGTTATTTTCCCTTTGCTGTTGCGCACGGCAGCCCTTCTAATTTTTATACGTTTATTAATTGTAAAAAACTGAATTAAATGCTTTGTTTGTTTGTAGAAAGTGGGAATATTCAATATGTCATAAAGTATAGTTGTTAAATTTGAACTTTCTATGACAGTGGCAATTATGTAAAATTAAACGAATTATCAAATATGAAGGAGAAATACGTTAGGCGCTCTCTTGAATGCTGACAGAAACTTAGCTGTTTATGGATTTATATGTAGATACAATACATATTTAACATTTTAAGAGATTGGAAATTTTCTCAGCTTTATTTTAAGCCATATTTTACAGAAATAAGACAAGAAATAATGGCATTACATGCCGGTCTTTCATTGGAACAGTTGGTTTCATATGAACATGATTCAGTGAGTAGTAAGGGTGCCTGCAGGTGTAGATCACTAGCCATAGCGGCTAACAGGCGCTGTCCTACCCAGTCATATATGTCTGTAGGTCTTCCTTCCTGCTGTTTCTGGAAGAAAGACAGAGGTCGAAGATGTGCTGCCCCCTCCTCCGCTTTCCCCCGGGGTGGGAGCCAGATTTTTGAGGGAGATGAAGTGAGGGCTCCGGAGAGTTTTCATGGAAATGAAGGCACTCTTAAAAGACACCCACAGGCTTCTGCTGGGCAGCTTTTGCTTTGTGTTGCATCACGCCTGGCAGAAAAGCGAGTCCCCAGGTTAAGGACAGCCGGAGAGAGAGGAGGGGGAGCGGGATGAGAGGAGATGGCATCCAAGTAAAAAAAATAAAAATAAAAACCCTGAGCCCTGCAGGAAGTTTCCCCAAACACCTTTGTGGCGTTGCCATATTTCCTGTTTCTCCTTTAAGAGGATTTTCTGTCCTTCTCTTTCTTTCAGCGTCCTTTTTCTTTTAGGATGGTATTTTTTCCCCTCCTTTTCTTCAGGCACTGCAGCTCTTTTTCATAGTGTGCCAGGTTTTTGTTGAGCCAGGACTCTGTCTTACGTCTCTATCTTACACTTTGCTCTCCATGTAGGTCTGTTTCTTCCCGTTAGCCCAGTGTCACTTGTCTTCTTTACTCCCAATCATTTTTGCAGACTCTTTTCTGCTCTTTCTCTCTGAATCCTTTGATCGGGAGCCAGAGTGGCTTCTTGTTCTCCTCCCTTCACCGTCTTTGTCTCCTTCCATCTCAGCTCGATTAAAATGTGAAGCACATTTCATCTTTTCTTCTGTCCTGAGATTCTGAAATTATATTTTCCTCCTGATTATCAAATCTTTGCTGTGTTTGAAGCAGGATTGGGCACGACGATCTAAAAAGATAGCTGTGTTAACTCTAAACCACTCATCACAATTGGTAGTTTTGCTAACGCTAAAATGCTACACCAATATGACATTTAGCGAACACTAACTCTTAATTCTAACTGCTTTTGAAAGAATTTAATTTCAATGTATTTTTTATATGTTCTATAAAGTTCTTAGATATTGAACTTATGTTTATATATTGTTCTCTACTGTTTCAAATAAAGTTATTGTGAAAAAATAAAGAACGTCAGGAGAGGAAACAAAACTGCAATGTAGTTTTCACCCATTTCAGAATAAGAGCATGAATATAAACGGCTACTTCTACATTTCTTAAGTCATTAATCAAAACTTCAGCACTAATGTCAAACTTTATTAAAGTAAAAGTTTACAGAACATCCAAGTAAATTAGTGCTTTTGAATTTATCTGGGCAAATTCATTTAGGCAAAGCTAAGTGTCTTAGATGTTTTTAAGGTTAGCAAGAATGCTAAAGCTAATACTAAAGAAGATGAGGGAGAAACGGTCAATAGCCAAAATTTCAACACAGATGTCCAATTTTATTGAACTGAAAGTTTACAAAACAGATATGTAAATTTGTTATTTTTAGGTTATCTGTTAAAATTAATTTAGGCAAAGTTAAGTGTGCTAAATGTTTTAAGTTAGCAAAAATGATAAGCTAAAAATTAGCTCTGTCATTAGTAGAAGTTTGTACTAACTGCTAATACGATGCTATCTTAGTGTTAACCTGGGTTAAAAACATTATTTCTTGTAAAATTCCATTTTTATTCTGCTAATATTATGTCTGTATTGTTTTACATAAAAAAGCTACCGTTTGAAAAATATTTTCTGTCATTTTTGAAATTGTTTTTTTAGGAAAAACAAGCAAGAAAAAATAATTTAAGATCAGATCTGCTGTGAAAAAAGCTGGTAGTGTAGTGTGACAAATATTTCTTAAAAAGGTTTTCTCTTAAAAATCAACTATTATTTCACATGTGAATTATTGCAGGCGTAAAAATCCTAAATCCGTCGCTCATTCCGTCTCCATGTTTGTGACGTTTCATACTTTTTCACCAAACGTTTGTCACCGTTTAATAAAGTAACCAGGTATCGTGCAGCGGCTCCTCCAACAGCTGGGGCCTCTTCCCAGGGAACTGTGGGTAATATTTTTCCACTGAATAATCACATTTGTTATTCCAGCGGTGTAGCAGCAGCGAAAAAACCCCAAAATCAATATGAAATCAAATGAATATGTCTGCTGCCCCAAAAAAAGGGACACGGAGACTGAGTCCTGCAGCGCCATCAGTCATCTGAAAGAGCCAGGCGTGTTCTGCTGCCAGCAAACCGTGTGGGGATATGAATGAGTAATGTTCCTCTGTACCTTAACAGCTATTTTCCTGAGTGCCCTTGAGCAAGTCACTTAACCTCCCACTGCTCCAGTGGAGCAACACTAGCAGATCAGCAGGAGGTGAAAGCTGTCTTTCTGCACAGCTCCGCGGCCGTTTGCAGATCCAAAATACGGAGAACGACAAAAAGCAGAACAAGTTGCTGTTTTTATTCTGCTTAAAAACTAGAAAATTATTTAAAAGCTGCAAAGCATGCATCCTGGTTCTTTAAAATGGAAGGACTCAGCATTTTAGCGCTGATAATGAGTTAGTTTCCTCCCAGCTCAATGTACACAGAAAACAGAGGCTAAACTGTAGGAGGTCATCACTTTGATAGCTTCAAACCTGTTCATTCATCCTTCTCTTTACGTTTTCCCTCCAATCAGCCATAAATTCATCCTTTAACTGGTCTGGATTCAGCTCTTCAGCTTTTCTTTCAAATTTGGCTCCTTTTTCACAGTTTCAGTCCAGTTCTTAACAATTTTCAAAAAAATATCAGATGGGACAGACACAGAAAGGAAAGAAATCTTAAATGTTGCCTGTATGATAAAGAATTGAGGAAGTGGGAACAAAAAGGCAAGTTTTGCTGCGACCTATTAATGTCATTGTAGGTAAATGAAAAAGGAGTTAATTTCTGACAAAAAAAACTCATAATTTTGAACTTAATCTGAGAAATGTTCTATTATTGTTTTGTGTTAACTTCTTTTTACAATCTTTCGCTACGTTCAGACTGCAGCTCTTGATCTAATTTTTTGGATGAAACCCACAACTGCAGTCAGACTTCTGTGTAAACGGTTTACGACTCCTAATCAAAGAAGAACTTTGACGTCACATACTAACGCGATGTTTATGGAGGTAATATGGCCGCCGCTTATGGATCAATTTCAAAGTTATTCAGAGCCTATGGTGTCATCACCAAATGATAACAAGGTGAAGGAAGTTAATAACTAGAGAGTAATGGTCTTCAGTTTCTGTAGATTCGTCTGTTTGGATGTGGAGTCGGAACGAAGATCGATGGGATTGTGATGTGACGCGTTCACTGACAGACTGCTTTCATAATGTCATAATTATCATTTTCAGCCGTTGTTTAGATTTCCAGCGTCTGACTTCTTCTGGTGCAGAATGGTGACGCATGTGTCATGTCAGACTGCAGACACTTTCAAAACAACCGGCTACTATTTTGTTCCACATATGGAAGTGGCTCAAATCGGATTATTTTGTGGTGAAGAAGTTGGAGTTGAGTCACATTTAGCTGCTGTGTAAATGTAACCTGAGATCTGTGATTTATTTTTTCCCTTGATTTGTAGTTTTGTTGTGTTTTTGTTCATTTCCCATTTAGTTATTCTCTTTTTTGGGTGCCTTAACACCAGCCGTTTACTCCGCTTTAATCCAAATCCAGTCCGTTTGCCTAGAAAGTCCAGTTCGTTTGGGGCGTGTGAATGCTAATGGACCCAAAAAATTAAACTTTGGTCCTCCAGACTTCGGTCTGGGTTTGGTTGAAGTGAACTCTGCTTTGGTTTGAATGCATGTGTAAACGCCAAGCGGACCAGAAACTGACCAAAAGCAGAAAGTGGACTACAACGCAGGGCATTCTGGGTAAATACTTCCAAAACAGATGCATTAGCTTAGCGCTAGAGGGAGAAATTATTCCTGGTCTTTATCCAAAAACAAAAGACAAATCCTTGAACCACTAAAATCTAATGCCACTTCATTTTGTTTCAATTTTGTGAAGACAGACGTTGCGCCCAGCTTCTTCAGGAGGTTTCTGTGTCGTTTTCTTCAGTGGTTCTTGGTGCAGCGCCCCCACAGGCGAGGGAAGGAACAGGTTTTTCAAAGGGTTTGTTTGGTTTGACTCAGAGCAGAGAAAGAGAACCACAGCAGCTGGAGATGGAACAGATGATGAAGAATCAAACCGTGTCTACCGGACTATCAGGTAGACTATTAGTTTCCCAGCTTGGATTCTGCCACAGCTATTCCTCATCACATCTGACTGGTTAATTTGGGTCCCCTGTCCTCCCCTTCTCAGCCTCTGGGTTTTATAGTTCAGGTAACACATTCTCCCATTAACATGTAGTAGAGTTACAGTAATAATGAACATTCAGACTCCATGAACTAATCTAAAGATGATTCCTCCATGCTGGCTTCTGTTTTGGTTCATTCACAGCTCAGGAAGTGAACTTTTGACTTGTTTTGAAAATACTGAATATACTAAATGTAAGCTTGTTGGTCAGTTTAATTTCATCCTTAGACTCTAATGAATTCAGGTATCAGTTTCTGAATCTTTTTTCGTCCTGGTTTTCTCTTTCCTCTGCAGTGCAACAACGACTACGCCCCGGTGTGCGGCTCCAACAACAAGAACTACCAGAACGAGTGTTTCCTCCGCAGAGACGCCTGCAAGCTGCAGTCTGAAGTCCTTATTATGTCAGAGGGAGACTGTCCTGCCGGTACGCAGATTTACATCATAGCACACACACATGAACACACACACAGCTGCAGAGGAGCCTAGAACACTGATCAAATGCACAAACACGTTTGGGAAGAGTTTATTGTTGTCAGGAGGGAAAGTTCCTGCAGATATGAGGTGGAAGAATGGAGCAAATCCTAAAATAATAAAGAAATTAATAGAGTTCTAACTTTGTTTCATGAAGTAGATGCATTAATCTGAGTTAAACTAAATATCGATGCTTCCTGTGATACTCTCCATCACGCTGCAGATGAACCTGAGGATCAAACCCTGACTGATATTGACCTACTCTTGTCTTTTTAGTGCTTGGGGGTTTTCAGCTTCTGTTTCTACATCTGCTTTTTGCTCAGATCAATGGCGTTTCCTTACTTGCTCTGATCTTTGATTGACTTTTTCACAACTTTAGCCTTTTTTATGGTGGGAAATCCACTGATCCTCATTAAACTGTGCTGGATGCGTTGGGAGAAGTTTCTCTTGCATGATGTTTTGATCCTAATTTCATCCATGGTGGCGTTGGTTAGCTGTTGCTCCTGGTTCTTCCTGAATCTCTGAGGTTGTTTTGATGCAAAGTTATCATGGCTGCAGCTTTTCTGTTTTTCTCTGGATTAAACTTTTGCTAACGCTGACCAATAAAATTAATTTGTTAAAAAATATATAATTGTTTACCTTTCAAATGCGGTAAAAAATTTCTCAAAAACAGGAAAAGGCATTTATTCTTTTTTAAAAATATGAACAATCTAACAACTTCCACTATTGTGCTAACAAGGGAGCAAATTTTTCATTTTGTACTTTAGGTAACTTTAAAAACATTTAGCTAACTTCAGATTCCCCTTAATTTTTCCAGATAAATTCTAAAGCACTGATTTAGCTTTTCTTTAAGCGTCTGTGCTGAAGTTTTGGTTATCGACTGTTAAGAATAAACGTTTATATTCATGCTCTTATTTTGAAGTGGTTGAAGCAGTTCCATTTCCTCTTTTCTTGTTCTCCACCCATGATGCATGTTAGCAGATCACATTTACTTTGTACCCAGAATGCATCGCTGTAGGACTACCTAGTTCTGTTGTGGTCAGTTAGCCAAAATTAGCAACGTAGTTAGCAAAACTCAACAACTAAAAACTCAAACCATGAGAGAAAGGTCAGTTCCAAAAAGTCACTCAATGAAGGCAGATATACTATGTAACTGAATGTTTACAGAACAGACGAATAATTTAGCGCTTTAGAATTTATCAGGAAAAATTAATTTAGGTGAAGCTAAGTGCTCTAAGCATTTTCAGAGTTAACAAAAGCGCTAAGTGAAAAATTAGCTCCACTGTTGTAAACGTCAGCAGAAGTTTTTGAATTGTTCACATTTAAAAAACACAACATGGAGTGTGTTAGCATAACTGAGGTTAGCATGTTAGCATTAGCTTCTGCTGAATATCATGTTGTTTTAGCGTTAATGGAACTGCTGTTTATGATTGGCGCTATATTTAGCAACTTTTTAGATCAATCTAGTGACTTTTTTTCAAACAGTGACAAATCTAAACATATTACTGGAAATATTTATGGTGACAGCGTATGAAGCAGTGATTTCTCCGCTGAACAATTGTAACCGATAGAAAAATTCAACTGCAGTAGCCTCTGTTCAACCCAAAGAGGGCAGCACTGAGACAACTTTCAGGCAAAAATACTGCAGAACTAAACAAATTTGCACTAAAATGTCAAAATCAGCACAGAAACATGAAGTTCAAACATTTAAGGACTAGTTTAGAGAGTTTAGTAGCCAAAAAGAAGTTAATTTATGGTTTAGTTACACTTTAAAGAAACATTGCTATAGAAATATTGTCCAGATTCTGAACTAATATGAATCTATCTAATGCATATCATCGTCTTGTGTTTAATTCAACTCTGGTTGCATTGTGATCCTCTGCTAGCTGCAGAAAACAGCTCACATTTAATTAGCACAGATTTGTTTTGTTGCAGTAAAGGCTGTTTATTTGGCAGACCAACAGAGACTTTATATAATTATACTCAGTTACTCCAGCTGATTCCAGTAATTTATCTATGAAATTTATCCAACAACTTTTTTCTATTTTAGGTCTAACAGCCTTTACTCATTGTGTTTTTATGAGCCGGTTTTATTGATGGCATCACCTGAGCCTCGTCTTTCCCCCTGCTGGAAAGAGAAAAGACTTGGTGTCATTTTTACACATAATTGGGATTAGAGTTTGCTGATGAAGCTTGGTGTTGAAGCGGTTGAAGCGGCTGCGTGGGCGTCGCAGGTCGGAAAGGTCGCGCTCTCCATTAGCCGTGCTGTGAAGAGCAGGAGTGCTGCATAAAGAATGCATCACTATTTCTGATCACTCACTGAGCATTCAGCAACATTTCTCTGTGAATTTTAGCTCCTGTATTGATCTGTTTTAGATCAATACAGGAAGCTGAAAATCTCCTGGATCTCTGGCAACATTTAGACCAAATGAAGTCCGATAAGTTTAAACTTTCTTTGTTTATTTGTACTTAAAACAACTGGACAGCTAAAAGCTGAAGATGCTGATTTCTAGTCAACATGTCCCACATCCTGTTTGTTCTGTCCTTAATATTGATGAAAAAGTACTAATTCCATTGGCAGGTTATTTTACTTAAAATATGAGAACAATATCTTGCTATAAGAGAATTTATCTGCCAGTGGGACTAGAACTTTTTCAATAATATTAAGGAATTATTTACCTAAATATTTGTTGCAGAAAAGGTACACGTAAGGTTTTTTTTTTATTTCAGCTGTGCGAACATATTTACACAAGAAACTAGACAAAAATATTTGGTAAGATTCTGTGTTTTTGCAATGAACATATTAAACTACATAAATATTAAATAAAATTACAATAAATTGAACTGAAATGAAAGCAAATTAATTCTCAATAGAAAAATAAAAAAACAATTATACTGGAAAACATAAAAATACAAAAAATCATAAAATTAAGTGAATTAAAATAAATTTAAAAATATTATTTTAATTAAACAGAATGAGAGATGTTCGCTAGAAATCAGCCTTTTTAGGTTTTAGCTGAGCAGCTTTTATTTTTTTATTTTGTTTTAGACAAAAAAACAGTTGGTAAAATGTTGTGTTTTTGCAGTGCAGTTTGTCTGTTCTCAATAAGGCTCATCTTTTTTAGTGACTTATTAAACTTATTCATATGGCACTTTAAATTTTTTATTTAATGGAAATAACGCAGTTACAAAATTGTTTTTTCTCTCCATTAGTAGCATAGCGACAATCATTTGTGCACATTTGTAATAGAAACTATTGCTATTGGCTTGCATACGCTCACGGTGCATTTAAAGACGGCTCGGGAAAACACGGTCCTGCCTGTTAGCATCAGATTAAACTGTTGTAACGGTGGTCCGTTGCTCCATGGCTGTTGGTGATGTAGAAAACTCTTGATGATTGAATTTCTCCCCAGATGACTCTGAGATCAGTGACGACCCTAAAAATGGCCGCCGGGGCCTGAGTGTGAATAAAACATTTATTGTGAAGCAGCATTTTGGGCAGAAAGAAAAATCCAGATAATTTTCTTTCTTTGAATCCTGGCAGGTAACAGAGTTAATATAGCTCTGGGTTTTTATAATATAGTTTAGGTTTTATTTAGGTTTTTTTTTTTTTTTTTTTTTTTTTTGTCTAATTGAGTTTTAGTTAGTTTTTAGAGTGCGTTTACTACTTTTTTATTTTGTTTAATTTCAGTTCAATTTTTATTAGTAGTAGTTCTGGTTTTTTCAGACTTTGGTTCATTTTAGGTGCAGAATTCAAAAAGATCAAATTATTGTGATTATGTTCATATCTATTGGGCAGCGAAACAGAAGATACTATTTTCAAATAATGTTTTGAATTATTGTTGGTGTTTTGTCGCCATTTTGCGTAAGCGCCATGATTTGCCGAGAGCTGACAAACTGCTTGTGTGGAGGGAGAAAATCAGTTAAAAAGGCTAAAAAATAGATTCATGATCACAAAAATAAAGGATATTATATGTATAATTTTAGTATGTTTTAGTTTTCTAAACACGATTTAGTTTCAGTTTATAGTTTTTTCCATTAATTATAATCAATGAAAATGTTTCAGTTTTTGTACTTTTGTTTGTTTTAGTTAACTATTATTACTTTGTTATGGAGCTGATTTCTATAAAAACACCTAATCTGGACTGAATTAAATCTTGGTTTTAATTTTTGTGGCTTTTTGTTTTCTGTCTTTGCTACTTTAATCCTTAAGTGACACGCTTAAAGGGATGAGCTGGTTGAAGGAGGAATCTACCAGTTAATGAGTCACGTTGTGAATAATGTTGAGGCTGGTTGAGGCTGAGCAGCTCCGCTGGCGAGGTGATGCGCGGCGCGTTGTAGAGCTATGTGAATCAGATTGGCTGACTCAGTTAGCTGCTCTGACAGAAGTCCATTAAAGGAGCCATGAATGGAGAGGAACTGTGTGTGTGTGTGTGTGTGTGTGTGTGTGTGTGTGTGTGTGTGTGTGTGTGTGTGTGTGTGTGTGTATGCAGTCACATGAACCATCCAGCCTGTTTTGAGCTCCTGTGTTTGCTATTGAAGCCATGTGATGACTGCGTGCGTGTGTGTGTGTGTGTGATCCAGTTCTGAATCATCTGGCAGAGCAGCAGCATAAAGACTCTTTTCTTCCGTGCAGCATTTAGAAAAGCTAATTCAGGATTTGTGAACAAGGAGGCTGTTGTGGTTCCTGTCCCGTTATTCTGGCTAAACGAGGTCACTGTACACAAATATTCAGTGTATGTGAATGAATAGACGTCCTGCAGCGGCCACACCGTCTCTTCTCAGCTGCTTTCTTACACACTCTGATTTATGACTGAATTAACTTTTCCTGACAACGACACAATGACTGCAAGCCATTTCATTCTCCGTTAAAGGGCCGGTGTCGTGTTTTCCACACAGAGACGTTTTGTAACACAGTAAAGTAGGGCTGAAAAACGTATCACAATATAGCATGATGGAAAGATAGAAAAAATGGATTTTACATAATACTGCCCCAGAAAATATCTGGAAAAAACAAGGAAATATGAGTTTGAAAAGTCAAGCATTTTCAAGTTTTGAAACTCTGATTTTCAAGCTTTTCTCAAGAAAATTTCTGAATTTAATCTCAAAATTTCAGGGTTTTTTGGTGGGAGGATACTCCCCTTTTTTTGTGTGTAAATGCCAAAAATGGCCCTAATGCGCCGTCGTAGATTCTACAGTCTTCTTTAAAGTGTCTTTAATTGCTGGATGCTGTTTATCAATAACAGTTTTATAAAGTTTCACACATCACTACGTTATAAACCGGGTTGGATGGACGGCTCCGTCCTCTCAGACTCCATCAGCAGCATAGTTTCATTTATGAAGCCATATTTAGACTTCCTCCTTCATGTTGGATTTTCTCTTTTTCTGAGAACTTATTAGTTTATTCCTAAAGTTTGGAATAAATTTGAAATCTTTTCAGTTTTCCGCTCCGTCTTGTTGAAACACTTGAACAGGAATCATCTGCAGCTCAGATATCTACTCCTTTTTTTTTCTCCTCAGTTTCGACCCTCTGCTGATAAATATCAGTTTGCTTTATAATAATCAAAGTGTGAAATGAAAACAAAGTTTCAGTGGGGTTTGTGTGCCGTGGTAGCCACGGTAACCAGGACGCCCCCTGCCTGTGTGGGAGCGGCCTTACGTAACTGTTAAACACGACACTGTCACGCGGGGGAACAATGGTGGGCGGGACTTCCTGTGATGTAGCCCGCGCTGTGCTGCGATTGGTCTGTTTTCTCAGATAAATCACCGTTAAAACTCACAGAACACGAAGAGATGTCATGTTTACGGCAGCAGGGTGACGGTGTTTATCTCCCGATCTGTTTCACTCGCTCTCCATCCTGCTGAAATCCTGTTAGCAGAAAGCGAGCAGCGTGTGATGGAGACGCGCGTAAAGCCGGTTTCCCGCTGAGGGCCGGGAGATTACACAACAAAGCTGCCGGTTAAACAGAAAACTCCCAGTCAGCAGGAGACAAAGGAGAAAAAAACATAAACTTATCTTTAAATCTGCAGAAAACGTTCAGGAGATCATCAATAAATAAATCAGTCAAGTTTATTTTATGTAACATTTCAGCAACAAGGCAGTTCAAAGTGCTTCACATCATAAAAACAAAAAGCACAGAACACAGTTTTAAAGCACATTAGACCTGGAAATGTTCTTCAGGTGTCAGAAGGCTGATTTTCTGTCTGTCTTTATGTGTCTCTGAAGGTTCAGGTCTGATTTCTAACTTTTATCTGTAATAACTGAAGCTGTGTGCTGCTTTAGTCATGATCCAAAGATAAAAACTTTTGTTTTGTTCAGGATTCTGATATTTTATCTCCAACATCAGTTACTCAGTTAATCATATCTAAAATTGAAAAAAGATTTTTGGTTTAAATACTTAAAACTTTTTTGACAATATTAGAAATGCATTAAAAGATGCTAATAAACAAATAACTGAATTACTTTTTTAAATAAGAAAAATATTTTGTCGACGAAAATGTATGTTTAATCAAAAAAACAAACACACATATATATATATATATATATATATATATATATATATATATATATATCTCACATTTTTGGTTTGGTTTTGGCAGTTTTGGTTATTTCACAGCGATTTGTTCTGAATGACACCACCACTGCTAATCCACCTCCTTTGCTTTTGCCGCTCTCCTTTAGTTCTCTGCCTGACTGTAAAGAAATTCCTGCGAACTTTAATCTCTCTTTGTGCAAATCCTGTTTCCTTCCTGATGGAAATTCTGACCTGTCGTATCTGGAGGGAGCAGCAGGTGTTTGCAGAACCCGACCGGCTCCCAGACGGTCCGGTCCAAACAGCAAACAGACGGCCTGCTGGGAGAAACCTTCATGCTAAGCATGCAAACATGGCCGCCTTTCATGTTCTCAACAGCACCTGCTGCAGGGAGCCGAAAATATCAGATTGTGACATTTACTGAAAACCGGATTTAGAAGGAAAAATTAAAAAGTTCCTTTTCTGTTCTGGTTGCTTTCAGCCGAGGAGAATAAAGTTGTGATTTAAAGTCAGCGGACGGAAAAGCTCCAGAGGAAGCTGATTAGCCCAGGATGGCAGCTCTTCCTGAACACACCAGGAGGAACAGTTAAGCTTTAGCTTAGCCAAGCGAAGCAAAACCTCAGCGTCTCCCTGCTTCCTCCCCACAGGGGAGTTCCTGAACGTCCAGAACAAAAACCCTCTCTGTCCAGACCGATCAAATCATTACAACCAGCACTGTCCAAACTGTATGCACCCAGAGCCAAAAGTTTAAACTATTCAGGGGCCAATTTTTTTTTTTTTCCCCCATTTAAAAACTATATTTAAAAAAATACTATTCACTTTTTTACCTGCACGACAATAAATTAAAGTTAATATTTTGCATTTGACTTAGTTTTTTACAGTTATTTAGCTTTTTTTTATTCTTAGGAACAAAAATAAGAATTTTCTCCTACAAACTTGATAGATTAAAAGTAACTAAACTAAATATAACATATTTTTAAGAAGATGTAAATGTGCCAAGGAAAAATGTCATCCTAAAAAAATAAAAAGTGTCGGAGAGTATTAAGAAAAAGAGTATTTAAATAAGTTAACTTTTAGAAAAAAGTCAGGCTCTCTCTCTCTCTTAAATCCGGGTCCTCTCGGAGAACGACGTGC
>CAEFZY010041022.1:0-13483 GCA_903066815.1 Brachyrhaphis roseni
TTTAAGCTGAAGCACTGCAATCAGGTTGAGCTGAGCCCTTTATTGGTGACCCCAAAAGTGCCCGCACTCTGGAGCCGCTGGAATCCAGAAGTTGCGTCAGCCAATGGGAAGGCAAACAGAAGACTTTACAGCAGTGCAAACATTGTTAGGTGGAACCGAGAAACCAAGCTGAGTCATGGGTCCTGATAGGTTTGAGGAATGGAGGTAATTCAAACACTCCCCTTTGTTTTGAAGTGTCACTCTCAAGCATTCATCAGTTATGTCTAACATGCAAACATATGAAGAAGTATGGACCAAGAGAAAGTAATGACATGCATGTTTCCTTCTTGCAGGTTTTGTCAAACCTTATTACACCCGCAATATAATTTCTATTACGCAATCAACCAAAATATTGTGTTGTTTTCCCCTTTAAGTGACATAGTGTAACATGGGTTCAAAATGTCTATTTGCAAGTAAACATCAAGTCTATTTGTTGCACTTGCGTCATTCTAAAATCAGTCTAAAATGCACGCAGCAGTTCAAAGTCCGGTTCTGCGAGACTATTTAACAGAGGTTATTCAGACTGATAGCAAAAACAGACACAAGCTTCAGTGTACAGAAGTAGTTTATGATTAACAACCATGTTGTCCTGTGGTAATCACTGGCACAATCTGTGGTGTATGGTTAACCATGTCAGCATTTCGCCTCATTGTTTTGTCTGTCAGTGAATGAGAAGCAGGACACTTGTTGAGTAATTCTACTATCAGACAGCGCAAGAGGAAATGAAATACAATTGTTATACAAACTTTTTTTCTATTTACTTAAACAATGAGCAGGCATACCACAATAATAGGAATGCATATTCCTGTTAATGGAATGTGTATTCCATTAATAGGGCAAAGCTGGGAAGCAGTTTAGCCTCCAGAAGACACTTCCTGTGAGAAGGACATCAGAGTTTTATCTTGTCAGTCTCCTCACATTCTCCATGTGATCATGTAGCTCATTCTAATAACGCAGCTGCAGAGGTTCATTGACTAAACACATTAATTTCTCCAATCGCCTGCAGTTATGACTTCTGGAAACAGCTTTAAATCTCTGCTTTGTTTAAAAGGGATTGCACTTATTTATCAGTAAACCCGACTTGAGCCTTTAGTTTAGTTTCCTTTTGTGTTCATACACATTTGAAAGAATTTTTTTTTATCTTGATCATGGTGTTTGCAAAGTCATCCTGAAGTGGCATTTCCTATCTTGCTGTGAGAAATGTGAAGTATTTTCAGCCTTTTATTTGGCAACATTCCTCTTGTTTGGATTTGACCCCAGCCGAGGCTCTAATACTGCATTCCGTACGTGTGCGTGTGTTTGTGCATATGCACGTGTGTGAGAGCATTTGAAAAGGGAGCTTTAAATTGCTGAATTTGACGGGGAGGGATTTGTGCCACCCAGACAGAAGCTTTCAACAAAATAGCAATTTTTGCTGTAAGCTAAGGAAAGAAAAAATAAATAAAAGCACAGGGTGATTGTTTTACAACTTACCAGGCTTGTCATATTTATTACATTTGTTTGAACTGCCCAAAACAAAAATATTTTTCTTCACGTATTGGACCAAAAAATATTAAAGAAAAATATTGAGAAAAAAAAAATCTATATTTTGCCAGATTTTCTTGCTTTCACAAACAACTACTCATAAAGGAGTCCAATACAAATTTCCTTTATGCTGATTTGCCTGAGTAAAATATTCTGGTGCAATAAAAACCTCTCCAAAACCAACAGTCTGATGGTATTTCACCTCTGCAGTGCTGCAGAATGAGGGCAGAGAGTGGGGAAGAGCCAAGTACTGTGGTTTATCACTGATCTTTCCCTCAAACAGATGCCAGAAGTGTTAGAGTGCGTATGTGTTTTTGAGAGTGTGCGGTGTTTACACTGGGATTGTGGGCTGCTTCCCGCTCCCTCTGATGATATTTTCATATCTGTGCCTCACTTTTTTTCTTCCCTCAGTTTAACTGTCAGTGTGTTGAGGCCAACAACCAGTTGCTCACTGAGCTCCCTGCTGAAGCCTGAGTCAAGATATCCTCTTACACATTGTGGGGCTCAGGGGCCGCAGCAAACCCTTTTGGAGCACAGGCTTGCATGGTGGAACAAAGAGAAAAGCTGAAAGATGATTTTGTTACTTACTAGAGACAGCGTATGAGGTTGTTTTGATGAGATTTAAAATATTTTTTCCCACAATGACAGCTAGTATAATACAAAACTAAAATAAATTGAACAAATAACAATTGGATACCCAAGTTCAAACTAATGTTAGATTTTCTCTGATCCATGCAAGCCAAGATGACACAACAAGGCTGAAATACACCCTCACCAATATTTGGATAAAATGCACCATTGCAATTTGTAGAGAAACCACACCCTTTTTTAAGCCATCAGCAAGCTGGTAAGTTTCCCAGCAAATACCCAGCTTTGAGTAATTCCAGAAATGTTCAATGGAGTTGAGGTTTGGCTTTCCACCGGCTTATTACAAGCCTGCTTTATCCATTCCGAAGCCTATTCTGATGAGTCTGGGATCACGGTTCTGTTGGAACACCCGATCATGTGCGGGTTTCACTTATCTGACACAAACTGTTTGCCTCAGTTTATGTTTGGTTTGGATGCTCTTCTACAACAAGACATCAAGTTAAATGTCTTGTGGTTAAAACTGCAGGAATTATGTATTTCAACCTTAAGAACGACTGTGAAGGATGGTGGTGGAAGCATGATGCTGAAGGTCTGTTTTACACTGAGATTCATGACAACGTTGTTTTGGGGAAAACCTTATTCCCCACACCATTTTCTGCCAAGCAGACACCATGCACTGCAAAAATGTGGCTGCAAAAATGAACCTTTATGCGGATGTGTCCAGCAGACACCCGCTTTGAGTCCACAATGTAAAATGCGCCTGAGTATGTGGGGTTCTTAACTAGTCACAAAATTCAGGTAACTGTGTGGAAAAAATATAGATGCACAGCAGCACTGTTGATGGTGTTGCCCTGCAGCAAGGTCTTGGGTTTAATTCCCTACCAGGTAATTTCTGCGTGGAGTTTGCAAGATTTTACCATGCATCTATGGGTTTAGTCCAGGTTATCCAGTTCAGCAAGATGTAGTAAAGTAGCTTCTGATTATGTATAGTTTGGCTACAAAAAATTTAACTTAGCTTTTTTAGATTTCTTTTGTCATGATTACATTTGACGTCCCATCGCTTGATGACGATAGAGTTTTGGATTCTGTTATCCAGATGTTCCTTAGTATTTAGGGTAGGGGTGAAAGGTGAAAAAGAGCCCTGGTTAACCAATGTCTGCAGTTCCTCAGAAAACATTCTACCATATGGTTCCCCAACCCCACACAATAACTTGTGAGGAGTGTACTCCATGGAAATTCCCTTAAAGTTAATCACAGAGAGAGAGAGAGAGGGGTTACAAGTACACCATCAGGAGGAGAAAAAACAAAACTCTTTTTGAATTGTAAAAACAAATAAACATGCTTGGACTTATGGCTAGGTGCTTTTAAAACTCCACAGAGTGAATCTTTCCTGGCAGAGTCCCAGGAG
Source organism: Brachyrhaphis roseni (assembly GCA_903066815.1). NCBI lineage: Eukaryota > Metazoa > Chordata > Actinopteri > Cyprinodontiformes > Poeciliidae > Brachyrhaphis > Brachyrhaphis roseni. The sequence continues at coordinate 3,560 of CAEFZY010041022.1, forward strand.
AAGATGAAAGGCAATCCTCCTTTAAACACAGGCGTAGGAAAGTATCATTTATCCTTCCCCATTATGGTAGGCTGAAGCTGTTATGATCTGATAGCTCAGGTGGAGCTACCCCTCTCTTTGTTTCCATAAGATTCACATACAAATACTTTGAGCCTCTTCTGTATGCTTTGGAGACCAAAAAAAAAAAAAAGCTCCATTATTGCTTGTCTGAACATGTCTGGAAAAGTTGAACAACCCCTGGTTTTGTTTTGTTTTTACAAGTGACAAATTTATTTTCCTAAAAACAAAATCTTATAGTGTCCCGTCAGTGATTTGTTTAAAACAAACTTTTGCTTATTGACTCAGCTTTATTTGTGCTTAATGAAGAGACGATCAAAGAAAAAACCAAGATGCTAATAGTTGTTGCTCATTGTTGTTAATGGTTGTTGGGAGTAGATGGATGTACCCTCTCCCTGCATCAGATGTTGTTAATTAAAGTCTTCGTTCTAAGGAGCTACATGACTCACAACATCTGTTTGGTATGCCTTGAAGACCTCCTTAATAATTAATTAAACATACTCTAAGACTACTGGGTTTGGAGGATAAATTACTACTGATTCACAGTGGGGGGATTTTAAAAAGCCTGTGTGGAGTCATTCAGGAATTACTCACAAACCCAGTTTTCTGTCTAACTTTTTTATTGTTTTTCTTTTTAGGTTGCTGAAGTATTTAGCGTCATTGCCTCTCAGCAGTAAGCTCCTAGTTCTGAACCCTAATTGAGGACTTTCTGTTTTGAGATTGCAGATTCTCTCCAGGAACTGTGGTAAATGATGTAGATAAACGAATGATTTTAAGTCATTATGAGATATCAAATCTTCTTACCCCGAGACTTTTAAAGAAAAACCATTAAAGCTCATGCTCTGTGGCTTGACATAATCACAAACCTATACTGAATGCAGTACAGGTATACTTTGATGAAAAAGTAAAGTTTTTAAGGCTAAATACCCAAGGAACAAAGAAAATCAGACTGTGAATGCCAGTTTAACAAAGTATGTCCTGAAAATTATCCAACGTAAAGTCATAAACACAAGGAGAAATATGACATGTTGTCAACTATTTGTGTTTACTCAATCAGTATCTAAGATCTCTGTGCGATATGTTACGTTGCTATTGATATCAACATATATGACATGGCCATGAAAAATGGTTTTGGAACTTTTTCCTACTGACATATCCAATAATGACCTATGGCTCATAATTCATTTTAAGCTTTCTGGCACAGGCCACCAAGTCATTGGTGAAATTATTAAGAAAAACTTCATGTTCTTTTGTGTAAAGGGCTCCATGATTCTGTTCAGTCCTAAAGGGTTTCCCAGAGCACATAAAGAGAAGCAAGCCCACAGCAATGCACCAAGTCATGGTGACCAAGGACTCTTTTCAAAACGTTTTATTCAAAAGCATTGATGTTAGTGGAAACATTCCATTACTTCCAGTCCAGTAATCAGTCAGAGATGGATCGCTGACATTTATTCAGCTACATTTACTTGAAAAACATTTTGGAAAAGTGTCCTTTTAGGAGTGGTTTTACAGTACTGTACTTTTCAGTTTTACTTGAGTAATTTCAGCTGACCATTTACTCAGTATTTACCAAATTATGAGTTACTCAACCTTTTTTACCAAATGCTTCTAACTCTTATTTGAGTCATTTATTGAATGACTATTTTACTTGAGTAGCAATATGCTGAAGCAGCGCTACTCTTACTTGACCACATTTTTTGGGGGGACCTCTGCCCACTTCTTGTCTCAGTGCACTTTAGCAACACGCCTACAACACGTTTAAAATGAGAAGAGGCTCTGGAGCATTTACCTTTTACCACTCAGGCTCCTCTGACCAAAGTAAACATCTGCGGAGTTTATAAAAATAAAAATAAAAAATGACAGTATGGTTACTCTTGTGAACCATTTTTGATGACCATGTTGAAAAAGAGCTTGTTAGCATGTAGATCTTTAGCGATCTACTTCTGGTCATGAAGATTTGGTGCCCCTCTTCGCCTCTGTTTGTAATGGTGAGATGTGGAGATTTTTACCTCTCTTATTGTGAGGATTTGATTTTTCTGTGTATTAATTTAGGATTCTGTGTTATGTTGAGGCTCCATGTTGCCCCCCCCTTGATTGTCCCCAGCTGTCCATCGTTTTCCCTGATTACCTTCCTTTGTACTTAATCCCACCTGTGTCAGTTTCCTCACTGGGTCCTTGTCTAAGTGTGTCATTGTCTTTGCTGTTAGACATTTTGTTGTTTTACCAGTGTTTGAGTTCTTGTTACAGTGCTCACCTGTGCTGCCTGGACTTTGTACTTGCTCATTATATTCATTAAATCATCAAACTAAGTTGCTGCCTCACCTCTCTCCTTCTGAACCTACAACTACAGTAAATCATGACACTTACCATCTTCCTCACTGTTTTTGTTGACAAGATACACTTCAGTCAAACAGCCATTTTTATTTATTTTAAACTTTGTAATTATGGCTGTAACTCTACAACTCTACAGTTTCTCAGTCGTTAAGGACGTAATGATCCTAAATACTTAATTAGAAGCCAACTTGAGTTCAGCAGCCTTCTAATTATGCTCTTGGGATTGCAACAACTACAGATATGGGCAATTGTAGAGAAGCAGCTATTTTCTTGTTGCAATTTCCTGTCTCATGTAGATCACTACACATACATTCCTTGAATGGCAAGTTAACTCTTATCTGTCTTTAGAAGAACAGATTTGAAGTAAAAACAACCTTCACGCCAAAGGACTTTAGTCCCTCAGCTGGTTGAATCTCTTCTAACCCTTCCCATAAAGGAAGAAGAGTGAAGTCTAGAAATGTTCCTCTGTGTCATGTGATTTTTATACCTCTGGGAAACAAAAAGGTACGGATCACTAATTAAAGTTTCCAGAACACTCTCATTAACTTAGCATTGATACTAAAGTACAAATCACCCAAATGCTTTATGTGTTTAATTGGTGGTGATTTTGCCATTGGTCATGTTTTCTTCTCTTTTGAAATGTATTCAATATAAAGGTTACATTTTTAGAGTAAGATTAAAATACCAGAATTAATGAAGAATAAATTTTTACCATGGACTTTAGCTGTTGGAAGGGTCGTGTAAGCTATTTAAGAGTTAGATAAGCTTCATAAACCCTATTGAAAAGAAGCTATCATTGTTTTTATCAAAATACAAAGCTCATAAAATCAAATTTTCTAATAGCGATTACCATAATTTTCACGCTGTCATATAATTCGTCCTCTGCTTAATGTTCCAACTAAGGCTGAGATTATTGAGGGAGAACATCAAAGTACTTTTTGGAATTGGAATTTATTTTATATAACTGTTTTCCATACGTCCATCTGTCTTTAAGCCAGATCTGCTGCCGTAATAGGCCTCCTATTCATACAGATAAAAGGCCAGTGTAATTGCTGTGTGGCCTTTGAGTCACGGCACGGCTGCTGATGTTCTGCCAGCACACAATCAAGATCTCTGCTCCAGATTATTGCGCTGTAAACAAACTGGTGAAGGTCTTTTCTTGAGCAAACTGTCTGACATGTTTTAAGCCTCAGTCTGATGGTGCGTTTCAGTTTGCGTCACGTGTGTGTTTGCTTTGCTGGTTCTCTGCTTAAGTGGAGAAACGGTTAGCTGTAACGTTTCACCCAAGAAATCAGCAAAAACCATCTATTTTTCTGGTATGAGAGGAGGAAATTTCAGATGGAGAGCAAAATGTTTCTTTTACAGATTTTAAATTAACATGTGAAACATAAAGTCTTTCAATTACAGGAAAATGTTTTAATTGTTTGTAACACAATTAGATGTTGGACTACGATGCAATAACCTCGGGGGTTGCAAATGAAAAATGTTTTTCTCGAACAAAAAATGCCAGTGTGTTTCTCAACGTCAAAGCTTTTCATAGACAAATATTTTCCCTCATTTTTGGGTTGCTTTGCGGATGTTTTCAATTTTTAGCTTAAGACAATATTTTCCTCTTAATTTGCAAGATAAGAACAGCATGCACTTAATTATCAAGTGATAAATCTCAGTTATTTATTGATTTTAAACAAGTTAAAAAACAATTTCAACACCAACAGAAAGTACTTGATATTCTTTCTTGGCATGAAAATACATTATATGTACAAAACTGCAAACAGACTGTGCAGGTTTCAAGTTAAGGTCATTCTCTGATAAAATATGTAACAAGAGAAGAAGAAGTAGTTCTTTTTCAGTATGCGGGAGCCAGAGCTGTAAAAGATACAAACGAAATGGTGGTATGCAGGTAAATGACACATGAGATAAACTACGTGAAAGTTTCTTTTTTAATCAGAGGCCTCCATCTTTCACTGGATAGTTAAAGAATGTGGTCATGGAAAATCATATTTTGCAAAGATGCTAAGATGTACAATGCTGCTGAATTATGGTGTCAGATCAATGCAGTATGGTTATTTTAAACCACTTTATTCTGTAGAGTTTTGTTTGCAGCAACCTGATATTTTATATGCCCATGTTCACATTAGGTTAAAGTATTGAAGCGTCGGTTTTCGACTTGCCAAGTGAAGCTACAGTATATATTTAACTTGAAGGATATTTTGGGATGGTAAAGGGAGTACTGCAGAAACTGTCCCCAACAGTAAAAAACTATGTTTTCTTGGTGGTTTTGTGCCAGACCATGATGTATTTCTATCCTAAACCAAGTGCTTTTTGGAAACAGCTATAGTTACATACCTGTAATTGAAAACAATTTAGTGGCAGAGCAAAAAAAAAAAGGAAAATAAATAAAATCCAATTATAATAGAGATGGAATGAGAGGAAATATATATATAAAAAAGAATCCCAAAGTTAGTTTTCAACTTGAACTGTGGCTTTTGGTGCGGCTACAGTCAGTGTCCTGCTTGACCTTTGTGCTGAGTCTGTGCTGTTGATAAATGAGCATTGCAGGGCGATTGTTCCTGTTGGCATTTGCTTCTTGGTTTGGCCTTTACGTAGATTAGTGCAGCAGAAAATCTGGCAGTGTGCAACCTCAAAGCAGTCTCTGTACTTTGAAAAGTCACAGCTTAAGTTTGCCAACTGTGTTGAAGAACAACACAGTGCTGCTGATACAGTGATGATGAGGTGGATGGCATTAAATAATTCTGGACAAATGGAAATCCTTTTATAACATTTGAAACTGCTGAAGAAAAAGTATCACTAAATTTTGATGTCTCGGTCTTCTTTTGGGGTTTCCAAAGTCTACCGTGACTGGTTTACATAAATGCAATAATGGCAACAACTGGGCAGGAAATGGAAAAAGACCAACGTAGCGACAAGGACAAGATATTATTCATTTGATTTACTAAGAGAAAATAATCTTTTCAAGTCAATGTGGTGCTATTGATAACATAAATATCACCACCCCTTGATAAATCATGACCTAACTGTTTTAACACGTTTTCAGCAAACAATGATTACTGCAAGACCTGTAGAATCACGAAATTGCTTAAATTGTCTGAACTTTCTGCTGATTTCCTTTCATAATTGCTTAACTGTGGTTGTTCTGGCCTGATGCTCAGTTTCTCTTATCTTCTTGTTTCTTAGCAAGCTCCTTTGATAAATTTTCAGTCACAACATAACACTTACTTTCTCTTGTCTATTTATGTAATAAACCAAACCTGTCTGACAAAATGATTTTTGCAAAAAGAAACACATTTTGTCCCACATCACCAAGAAAAGATAAGAAACAAAGTCATTAATATATGTAGATGTGAAAGTGGTCATAAAACTATTTCTAATTCGTCTGATTACAGTGACAGCAATTGTCCACGAATTAAGAAAAAGTGGAACAAGAATAAACCCAGGAATGGTCAGGGAAATCTACTCAAAGAGGTGCACCAACAACTAATATAAAAGGCCATAAAAGAATAAAAGAACAAGTAAAACGCTGAAGATCAGTAAGAAAGAGAAGGGGCAAAAATGGCTTCCCTGGGAGAATTTTAAAGATAAAAACTATGCTTTTTCACTGAGCTGTATGCTGCTTGTATAAACATTATTCAACAGCTAAAAAAGTACAATTCTAAATAATCTTTTGTTTTGGGATACGTGGTGCAAATACTCCTAAAATTATTCATTTTCTAGGTTTTATTTTTAAAACTGTTGCAAAAATCCCCGCAATAATGGAAGTATAAGTCTGCCAGAGTGAAGTTGAGGGTTTCACGAGATTATGTGCAACAAATTAATTACAGCATGGCTGTTGGTGGTTTTGCCAACACCCAGCTGGTTGTTGCATCATTTTAGCATTCCTGTCTGGAACACAGTCAGAGAAATAAAAAAACTCATAATGTCATGCAGTCCCTTTGGGAATCCCAGAAACTCTGTTGGAGCCTCCCTGTGGTTTTTGCGAGGTTGTTTGGTTTTTTGTCTTATTCCTATGGTTTTCTTTCACAGTGTGCATGTATGTCGGCTGAGATATAAATTATAATTCAACAATCTGGTATGAGCATTTGTTCAAATGTTCCATCATTAGGCACTGTTTTATGCCATAAATTAACCATATTTACAATTTTCAAATTAGAACCAAAGTTATTAATGCTGTTTTAGCACACACTCGTAATAATTTTACAAATCTTCCACCTCATGCTCATAAGAACACACACCACTAAATACTAAATGACACAACCTTTGTGTTCATGTGTATCAATTCAGCCAAGAATCTAGAAGATATACTTCATTTCTTTAAACAACAACAACAAAAAAAACCTAAAAAGTGCACTGATATTCAGTTGTCTGAATCAATGCTTTGCAGAAGCAGTTTTGGTTGCAGTTATAGATGCAAAGTTTTTTTTGGCTATGTCTCCACCATCTTTACACATCTGTAGCCTGAAATGCTTACTTACTGAGATCCAAACTGTACTTTTTTTCTGCTTTGCAAAACAGTTTAAGCTCAATCTACCTGGATGGAGATCATCTGTGAACGCAAGTTTTTGTTTTCACCTTCTTTCATATGTTCTTTGTGTCAACAGAGGCAAACTGTGCATGTGGTGGTTTGGTTTTACTGACTTTTTTTCTTGCCACTCTTTCTTAAAAGGCCAGTTGGAGTGTCAGCAAGCTTATTACATTGACAGATGACTTTCATTGAAAACTTGGAATTAAAACCTTAGCCTGCTTTGCAATTCTCAGCAACGGCTATGTTCTTTCGTCTTTATGAAGCCGCTTCTTCATTAATGTTGTCTAAACCCCATTCACATTTGAACTTTTCTATCATAAAAAATCAACTGAATTTACTGAAGGGTTTACACCTGAGGGTGAAAATGTTTTTACATAGCACTCCACACTCCAAGACTTTTTGCTCTCTCTCCTCCACCGGGTCTCGAAGTGCTAGTGCAAAAATGTAGAAACACTGTTTATCCTTCACTCTCCCTTGTGACCTTTGACGTTTTGCCATTATTAGCAGGGATGTAGCTGTCATCAATAAATCGAGCTTGTGTCCTCAAAGTTTAATGGTCAAACAAGGAGCTCAGCATTCTTGGGAGTGCGGGTGTCAGTTCCTGGATAATTCAACCATCCCTCCTGCTCGCTTGTCTTTGTTTGTGTGATTTGTTTGGTCAGATGAAAACAGGCCAGTCTTGCCTTTGTCCTGTAACCAGAGAACATTTTGGGTGACTGAATCTTTGGAGCCTAAAGTGTCTTATAAATACAGTAACAAAGAGTACATTTGCAAAATGTGGATGCAACAATGGCATTCAAATTACGAGAGACCCTGCTTGGTATCATTTGTTGGAAATTTTATCTTGTCTGTGTTACAAATAATCAAAAGTCACAACATGTCAATCACTGTATTATCATTTACAAGAAATTACCTGTGCTGTCACACAAAGTGGGTTTTCCCTTTTTCTTTTCAAACAACAAACATTTTATCAGTTTCAATCAGCATTCCTGACTGCGCGTTTCTCACATGCTCTTTAATCTGATAAAGTGTTGATGAAACCAGATAGAAAGGATTAAGCGTGATCAAATTACCTTGTGTTTCTTTTTCACTCTTTCTCCTGGCTCCGAGATCAGGATTTGTGAGACCACCAGTGCAGATTTAGAGCTCAATGAAAGTTGTGGGAGGTATGTGACATTTCTCCTCAGAACACTGAAGGTCTGTGGTTTAATTGCAAAAAAAAAAAAAAAAAAAAAAATCAGCATGCACACATAAAGCAGCCTCTTAGCTCAGCATGAGGAAATATAAGAAAAAAATAGATGGAAATAAATAACCAGCGTATCAGAAAAAACAGGAGGAAATTAAACCAACATGTATAAACACAGATAGATATACACATTTAAACACTCATTAGACGTTGAACTATTTCAGATGTAATTAATGTATTTCCCTTCATATCCACTAACAAAGCAACTGAAGTATTGTGGTAGTGTGCTGTGATGTGACACCCTGCCTGCAGGCAGACAAAACAGCTACAGAGGTTTAAATATGAACAGATTTAATTAGTGCTGATTTCATAAAAAAACACCAGTCAACAAGTTAGAGACTGGCCCAACTCACTGTTGTAAAAAAAATAAAATAAAATGAAGAAGAATGAAAGCTGCTTGCATCTCACAAAAAAAATCTCTAAAATTAACATGTTCCATCATCTATTTTTAATTAAGCATACCTTAGGCATTAATTACATATGACTCATTTTATTTATAGGTCGCATTGCAATAAACAGGGCAGTAATATGATGAGATAAAGCATCATTTGATTACAGCATTCCTTATAAGATAAATCTCAACACTCTGTCACGCAATGTGGTGAAGGTAGAGAGTAATTACCTTTATTCAAGTCCAAAACAAGCTTTTTCTCCTCTTTCATCTGAACAGCCACTGAAGAATGTGGTCTGCTGTTTTCTCTGTTGTTGCCTCAAGATTATCTCTTTAGTAGCTTAAGTCGGAATAACACTCAAACCGACAGGCAAATGAACACATTAATCAAAATAGATTGCACACTGATGGGCTGCAAATGTAGTTTAGTCATGCTACATAAATAAAAAAAAAATCAGGCAAACCTTCCACCTAAAGTAGAGTACAAACATTGTTGATCCGCGCTGTTTGCCGGTGTGCAGTCATATAATATAATTTCATCAGAACTACACAGGTGGCATTTAGTGGATGTCAGATGTAGCCTAAAGGTAAAGTAATAGAGTAATTTACAATATGCTGCATAAAAAGGCATCCATAAAAACAGCGTGAAGTACCTAGAGGAAAACCACCACTGTCCATGTGGCTCGCAAGGAAACTGTGGCAGGAAAAGTGGGTGTGGACTGTGGAGAGGGTTTCCATAAGTACACCTTTGGGTTGTCGTCACTTGGAAAAAGTAGGGATAAGTTTGACACATGAGAGGTGTATCAGGCGTTTGCCGTAGAACAGCTGAATGAAACACACCAGGTGATGATGGTGGGGTGGGAACATGTGGAAGGTTTTCTACGCACTACACGAGGCAGCATTCACGGATATAAAAACCAGCCACTAACCTTGTTCCTATAACTTATTATTCTTCGCCTGAACTTTTAAATCACCGAGAGCACATGAGTTGTGTATATGACTATTTTGAAGTTGTATTCTGTTGTAGACTGAGAATGTGTTCAGAGAGGGAAAGATGTGGCACATCAAAGCATAGGTCTTGTTTTTCTGTCAAAACAAGACAGAAAACTGGTGCCTGCTATTACCTTGAGAAGGTTACATTATTGTCACAGTGTTTTTACAGGTAAAAAAAAAATTCCACCAATGCAACTCATCCAAAATGCCTCCATCAGAGTCCTGACGAATACCTCAAAAATGGATCCTATCACACCATCTCTTAAATCGACAAGAACTAAACAAGGTGAGGCAGTGTTTAGTTTTGGCACGCATCGGCCCTCGAACGTCTTCCTGAAGACATGAGATGTGCAGAAATGGTAG
>CAEFZY010041027.1:0-20367 GCA_903066815.1 Brachyrhaphis roseni
TTTTGGAGTATGCGAGAGGTTTTGGTAGTGTGTGAGAGACAAAACGTAAATTTTGTCCTAAACGGCCCCTCATAGGTATGTGCTGTCATTTATTTCAGAAGAGCTATTGTGTATGAGGAAGTCTGTTGTTAGGTGAACTCATCAATGGTTACCTTACAAGCAGAGACATCTCTGCATCAAATTAAAGGCACTTGCATACTTAAGATTATGTTTTCCTTAGCATTCTTTACTGAAAGAGGTGCAACAAATCAGTCAAAACATAAACACCTCTTTGACAAGATCTGAAACAGTGGTCTAAAACTGCATTTCTCGAGAACCAGAGTCCTGCAACTTTTAGATGTGTTCCTTGTCCAGCACACTTGAATTAATTGGCAAAACTGCCTCACTAGCAGTCAGTCTACCTCTGCGAAGCTCTTCTAATGATTTAATATTGGAGCTAGGTGTGCTGAAGCAGAGAGGCATCTAAAAGCTGTAGGACACTGGTCCTTGAGGACTGGAGTTTGAAACCAGCTCTAAATCCTTGGCCAAATAATGTGTAAAACATCAGAATTCTCCCTAAATTGCTCTGTACTTTTTCAGCAAACATTTAAACCTGCTTTTACATCATTTTCCACTTTGCCATTTATGCTTGCATATTGGAAAAAAAAAAAAAGTCATTGTGTGGGTGTCAACATGAGGAAACCAAGTGGATTTTGTGGAACAAACCGTCTTGTCTTTGGAGTATCAACTTGGGGCCATTTTTGTGCCTAATTATGTCACTCTAGCATGGCATTCCGTTCACAAAAGTGTTCAGTTTGAGACGAAGAAGGAGTTTATAAAATAAGATCTTGGCTTTGTCAGTGGCCTTTGACCTGCACAGCTGACTCATTACTGTTTGTCACAGGAGAGCTGAACATTTCTGACAAGCATGTACAGCAGAAGGAGATCAGAGGAAGAAATAGGTTGTTTCAATTTTCTCAAAATGCCTTTCTGCGGTTGAAATGGACTGAAGGGACATCAAACACTCTTGGCTGTGTTGCTCTCAGAGGGGAAGACAGACAAAATTATTTGATGCCATCTCAGACTCACCAGTGTTGGGGTTCACAATGTAGCTTGCAGTGATTATTAGCTTGTAGTGAGTAGTCATGGCACTCACCATTATTATTGTGGAGAGACTGAACAATGGATTTTCTTCTGTAAAAAAGTGAATGGTTAGAAGTTGTAACATGTGCCAAAACAATGACCCTGTGCATTTCTTTCAACAAAAGGAGAGAAGGGAGGGTGTGGATGTTTCTGCCTCTCTTGGGTGCAATCTGACTCAGATAAATATTTGCTGTGTGGTCTAAACATCACACAAAGCCATTGTGATGATCTTGTGGAGTTTGTTGCGATTGGTGTAGACCACCAGAGAAATGGATTCTAGTTTTTCAGAGACTTTCAGTTGAAATCATTATTATTCCCTTTTATTCTATTGACCCATTTGTCTACTGCTATTACTAAAAGTCTGAAATTCAATAAGAAAAATAAATGGAAAATATTATTGAATTATTTCAGCAAAAATATGACCTAAAAATTTCAACAAACATTCAGAAATGTAAATCTGTTTGGCTTAAGATTTTATTCACAAAATACTGCAATAATAAAGTTTATTCAGAGTTACTACAGACAAAAATATGTCAATTTGTTTTTAAAAAGTGTCACTAAAGATTTTCCCTGAAATTCTGCCCACTGACCCATGTTAGCTTATGTTTTACCATCACACACATCCATCACAGCGTCCAGAATCATATCAATACTTGCCCATTTCCCCAGCTGAGTAGATCAATTCATTTAAAAGGAACCACAGCCAGACATCCGTTGCAGAGATTAGTGCATATATTGGGCAGTCATCTGATGGAGGGTTGACGGTTCATTAAGTCAATGGAATCCTTAATCAATAGGCAAACTTTAAGTCTAGGCTTCTATGGGGGACTTTCAGCTTCAGATGTATTTACACTGGGATGGCATGATGCACTGAAGAGCCAGTTTCTCATTTCCATGATGTTTATATTGTATTTCCTTCTGTGTATTTTGTCCTTGGCAAACAGTGGATCTCGCAAAATGCTTGAAATATTTGTAACAGGATATTTCAACCAAATATTTGGAAAATGTTTACAGCTATGTTTCATAACCTTGCTGCTGTTATGAGATTTTGAACTCCTTTGGGTATCAGATGAAACTTCTTTGGCGTTCTGCTCTCAAACCAAACTGGAGATCCTTGATGGTTAAACTCAGTTTGTAAGCATCAATTTCATGGCTTCATTCTTTTTCAGCATGGTCCAAATGACAGTAGGTGAAAAGTCAGCCCAGCTGGATGGGTTTTGTAAAATCCAGGAGATCAAGTTTCTTGCAGTCCTGCATATCCCTCTCCAGTTAAATCACGGGGCACGCTCTGGCTGTGATTCTTAAGTGTCACTTGTGTCCACCTGAATTATTGTTTGTGTGTAATGCAGGGGAAGAGCTGGGATGCAATGAGAAGTGGTTGTGTCCTCTGATTGATTGTTAAGTGTTGTCCAGGAGCCATTGCCAGACTCCACTTAACGGCCTGCACAGCAGAAAGCAATCAGTGGTTGTTACTAAGGGTCTCGTGGGGACGGCCCCGGTCATGATTGATCTTCAGTGGATCTCTAAAGATGTCTGAGAGAGCTGGGTTTCACTGGAGTGGTGTTCAGGTCAGGGGGAATGCCCTCCAACATCACAACTGAAAACTTTTCTCGGCACAAATAAAACTCTACTTTCTTTTCCCCCCAATTTAACTTTTCCTTCTGTGGAGAAAATGAGACATGCCACGAGTGCCTCTGCCATATGAAGTTTTTTAATTGGCATGACAAATGGTGGACACTTGCATACATCATTCATAAGGCATGTTAATGGCAAATTACTGCATGAAGCAGTGGATTATAGTCAAATAGTAAATCCCAGTGGATATATTGAATGTCTCCAGGCACTACCTGAAGACACACAACACACACACACCCCCACACACACAGAGCCAGCTGTAACACCAGGCAGCAGAGCCGTCTGCTCTCCAGTGGTGTGTCAATGTGTTCAGTGACCACAACGCCTGGTGTTAGTCTCATTACAGAGGGATCAAAGGGACATGAGCTTCATAGCAGCAGGGATTCTCTTCAGCCCCCCCTAGAAGCAACTCCTCCTCTAATCTCAAAGGTCACGTTTAGTCATTCAAATATAAAACAGCATCACATCACTCTCACCCATGCAACCTGCTTGAGTTTTCTCCTAAGCAGGAAACTGGAGAAAAGAAAAAAAAAATGGAGTACCTTAAAACTGAGTGTGTGGGTGGGGGAGAGGTCAGGATATGCTTTAATTTAAACAGTCGTTAGCATCTTGAATTACCAATTTTTTTATGGTTATATGTAACAACTTTTAAAGTTGTAACAATATACATTATGATCACACTGAACCCTAACATCCTACATATGTAAATAAAGGAGTGTAGGATTTAATAGACTCACAAAGTAGGTATTACGTCACAAAAAAATCCATTGTAATGTTGGCTTGATACTTTTATATGGTACATTGCTCTTGACATCCCTATTACTTTTCACAAACATTACTTTTCACAAACATTTGCAGGGAACTAAACATTCACTGGCCGCTTTATTAGGAACACCATGCTAGTAGCAGGTGTGGCTTCCTTTTGCCCTCGGTACAGTGGACATTTTGCTTTTACAGTTGTTTCATATTTGTCAGAATATCAATTATGAGGCATTTAAATTCTTGTCATTTGGAAGTAAGGTGTCCAAGAAGTTTCCTTAGAAAATATGCTGAAACATTTACAGCACCACCTGCCTGAATAGTTGTAAAGGACAGGATGAGTTTATTCTTTCATAATGGTTTTGCCAAATTACAACCCTACTGTCTGAATGACATCCAGTGAAAGTGGGACTCATCAGTCCAGACAACTTTTTTCCAATCTGCTGTTGTCCAATTTTCGCAAGCCTGTAGAAACTGAAGACTCGGTTTCCTGTTCTTAGCTGAGATACTGGCACCGATTTGGGCTGACTGCTGATGTTGTAGCCTGTCTGCTGATTGACGTGTCCTGAGAAAATATCCTGCATACATACAGAGGATGTAATAAGTAGTCTTTGCCTTTCTATCATTGCAAACCAGCCTGCCCCATATTCTTTGAGTCAAATTAAATAAATTCAATTTAAGGGGCCATCCCATTATTTGTTTTAAGGAATCTGGACTGAATTTTATAATTATTCAATCATAATATACAATGCTTAGAGCATGTAAAGCTGAACCACACTACAAAGATTCCTTAATGCACAGGTTGACATTTATAAAATGTAATTAGATTTGTTATACATCATATAAACTGGAAAAACTTGAATTTGTGTATCTAAATACACAAATTCAAGTTCAAAAGTTGATTTAAACTAAACCCCAAATCAACTTTTATGCAGATAAACTATAAATTGTGCCTTGAGGATGTTTTCTTAATGTTCAATAGCATTTTCAGCTTTGTACATTATTGATGATTCATTGGCAATGTGGATTTCATTTGCAACAGAGTTGAGTAAGTCTCCTCTCTGCTCTGACTGGAGGTGGGGTTTGCTGCAGGATGACTGTGAGAGTGACTAAAGTGCTCAGAAAGCTGGAGGAGCTCAAGGAAGCACTCGCTGTGATTGTAGAGCGATTGGTGGTTTCACATGTTGTTGGGCAGTCTCCAGATGCTGTCTAACCCCTGAATCAAATATGCAGACATAATGCAAACCAATATAATGCTTCACTTGATGCAATATGCTTATTTTGACTGAAGACTGCGTATTATGCAAATGCATTTCCAGTCTGTCAAATAAACAAGTAAAGGGTATGTTAAGATAATGGAGACTGGGGTGTGTGTGCATTTGCTTTTATGTCTCTTGACACAACATTAACTGTTAGCTTGGAGACACAGAGTGAGCAGCACTGTGTTGGATACAGCGCCACTCCAACACAGTACAGTACGCAGATTGTGCTGGAAGAAGCGCCATTTCACTCTACATAAATCAACTGTGTGATCAGGTAAATGGATCTTGTGAACTGATCATTTTAATGTACTGATTCTAGAGATTCGGTACACTAAAATGAATGTCGGCTCCCATCACTCTTGGTTAACCTCCTCCGTTCATCCAACACTTGACCATGCCCCTGAGTGTCTCCTAAAATGCCCACTTTAGTGGAATTTTTTAAAAAATTGTCTGGGAGTGGGGTTATGCTTTTACATTGTGTTTAGTTCCACTTTAAGGTTCTTCAAAACAAAGTTATGATTTGTGAAACCTTTATTTGTGTGAAATGGGTATTCTTAGTTTCACTTTTGTAAATCTTGGGTGGCATTCTTGAAATATGTGCCACTGACCCTACTAATTAGCCCTTCATCAATATCAGAAAAACAAACCGGTCAGCCCTACCTTTTGGTGTGAAGGCAGACACCATATAAATAGGCCCAAGTGGGGAGGGGGTGAAACGGGAGTCAAATGAGTGCATAATGTGTATCTCCATGTTTTTTTTTTTTGTATTCTGGACAACAATTTAATTAGAGATGATCCTTCAAACCGGTAAAGCTTTATTAACAGGTTGCTTTAAATTTTTGTTTACTTTGTGTCTTTCCATTTTTATATTTGTCTTGCTGCTATGCTCATATGCTAGCTGCAATTAAAATTACTTGACTGATTCTTGTCACAAAGCGTAGCCCTTATTCTTTCAAATGACACAGTGAGTGGACAATGATGGTGACAGCTAATAACACTGTGGTGCCAACAGCAGTTCCTCGGGATCTGAGCAGCTGTTCTGCACTCTATATTGGCCTGTTCTTCAAGGGGAGGGAAAAAAAGAGCAACCTAGATGAGAATTTTGTGCTTCAGTGGCTATTGAAAGATGAGGCAATAAACTGCTAAACTTGAGTAATCACACAGTCCCTCAGGAATTCCTCAAATGGGGATGGTCAAAAAGCTTGAAATTTGAGCCCCACGCACACGACCCAGGCTTTAACATTTGATGAGATTCATTATTGTACAGAGCTGAATACAAGTGTCTTTGATTACAGGGCCCACCATTATATTTCCCTACCAGTGTGCATTTCCATGCAAGAAAGTCAATGGGATTAAAATCTCAATTCATTCCAGTCAATTCTCCAGTAACAAGATTTCTTTAAAACCAGGCAGAGAGGAAAATGGACTCGAAAGCACTGAAACAACTAGACCATAAATTATAAAGATGTGCTATCTGTTAACTGAACACACCTTTAGCTTGCAGATGCATTATTATTTAATGTTCAGAGGAGTTGGTTTTATGTAAATTGGAGTCTTGTATTCTCTTCTGCCTCCTTCTCAATGCCAGGTACTTCCGAACCAAGCAAAGGGGAGAGATTATGCAAAGCAATTAACATATGAAAATAACGTATTAATATACTGTCTCTGAACTGTATCCAATCAGTTCCTTTTCACTGGCGTGTGTACAAAACAATTAAAATTAAATTTATACTGCTCTTCCTTAACATATTCTGCAGAAAATGGAATCAGTGAGCAAACGCTGACAAAAGTTTTACAGGCCTGTGTTTTTCCTTAAAGGCACACTGACTTGGAGAATATTTATAAGGCGCCTTGCTAATAAATTCCAGTCTTTGTTTCTCCCTAATGATGTGTGCATCTGAGACAAAGCACTGAAATCCATAACGGTAGCCAGGTGCTAATGAATGGCTTACATTATGCTGTCCACTAATTACTACTGCACCATAAATAAAACACAAGACAATCAATTAGTGGTAGGCGTGTGTTTGTTAGTCACGGGCAGCAAAGATCCTCCAGGCCAAGGCTTTGCAACAAACCAGCCTCTTCAGGGTGTAATTCTGCAACAGATAGGACGAATTCAGATAAATCATACTCTGAATCTTAGCAAATGTGTACTTCAGGCAGTCTGGCTCAGACGGATTACAGGTAAATATTATCAACAAAAGGATAAATTAAATTTTTGGATGCGCATGGAGTAGTAGGTCCCTTCTAATGATTACGACAAAAGTAAACCTCTTAGCAGTTTAAATTTAAATTGGGGAAAATATCAGTACTTCTTCTCCAAGCTAACACAAAGCCCAACCAGTTTCCCCAGACACGAACTGGATAACATATCACCCTTCATCTGGACCAGAGCAGGCAAAATCAAAGTGCATTAACACTGCATGTAGACTGCACTAAATGAATTACACTGGTATTGTGTGGCCTCTGGTCCGGCCTACATGCATGGTAGGATGCATAATTTGTGCATTAATGTAATTTACATTTTAACACAGTCCTAAAAGTAAACTGATTAGTTGATAGCTATCTACTAATGTGCCAAAGGGACCTGCTTGTTACTTGCATCCTGGGAGAGGGCTGGGATTACGCATGACAAGGTTGGCCTTGCAGCAACATGGACAAAGAAATGATGCCTGCCAGGAGGACAGACAACGATCAAGTTTAGTAGTGTAGCATTTACTTCAAAAAGAGGCCGTTTTTCTTCTTTATTTTCAAGGACCTTTAAAAAGATCACATCAATAAGTAGTTTGGGCCATAACAGTAAATCCACAGGATAAAACATGTTTCAGGTATATTATCTGCCTTTAGAGTCTTTTTGTTTCATCAACAAAAACGTGTAAGATTTCAAAAGTAGCTAACTTGCAAAGTAGTGCAGTCAATATATGCAATTCAAACCAAACGCTGCCACATTAAATGTCTTTTATCTCTGTCCCAGCAGAGTTTTAGCTCTTTCTTGGGACAAATTCTTGTCCCTGTGGATGACAGAAGTTTCCTTTCTAAAAAAAAAAAGAAAACAGTGCGACCGGGTTGCAGTCCCATGATGCAACGCTCCCAGTGGTTACATCTGCTCCATTCTTTCATCTTTCCCCATTGTTAGGTGGAAGCTGTCACATTAGGAGGAGAATCGTGGCTCCTTCCCACCCCCAAGTACCCCTCATTTCCCATTCCAGCAGTTGGCAGGGTGGCAGGCCTATACAAAGGAGCATGCACCAGGAGCGCAGAGGGGAGCACCGTTAGGAGGAAAAACAGTTTGGGAATTAAGGTCATTAATTTTCCACTTTCAAGGGCTGCCACACAGACGGAGATAAAGTCAGCATAAATATTCTGCCGAAGTTTCTCCTGTTTTTCTCCTCTCCCCATTTTCATCGGCAGCCCATTTATCTCCATGCTGTCAATTAGAGGCAAAAGCAAAGAACTAATTAGGAACTGTGCAATTTTAATTAGCTGTTTTGATAATTAAACTAATTGGTTCCCTTGTGTTTCTGCAATGTGTGCTAAGAACTTTTTGATATCTGGGCAGCAGATTTTCTATCCGCTGGTTAATTAGTCACTTTTGCATTAAAAAGGAGCCTTCCTTAATAGCCTTAATTTGCAGTTGAAAAGAGAATCTACCATCAATAATTTGTGTAATTGGTAACCGTTTGATTGTAATTTAGAGGCACGGCCGGACAGCTCTGCATGTCTAATTCCTAATGACTAGGATTAAAGTTGGATTAGCTGTTTGGGAAAGGGATTCACTCTCCCCTCTTCCCTACCCACCAAGTGACACCTTGTCGACATTTGATTGGTCATGAAATTCAAATTGACTAGATTGAACAGCGGGGCTTATGCTGGTTTTATTACTTTCTATATGGTGAGCCTGTCAGGTTACATCAAAAAGATTGCAGTGATTCTTATTTTCCACCCACCACGTGAGCAGCTCCATGAAGAGGAGAAGGAAAAGTGGTTACAATTTATTATATTATGTGGTAAATCCCTTCTATCAAAGGTATTTATGTACAGCTGTGAGGGGAAAATATAGTCAAGATCAGCCACTAGGAGGAGCAAAGCTCTCAGTGTAACAAAGTGCATCAGGTCTCATTCCTACAAGAAACTTCTTTATGTATCTCTAAGCTTACAGTCTAAAACACAGGTGTCAAACTCCAGTCCTGGAGGGCCGGTGTCCTGCAACTTTTAGATGTGCCTCTACTCCACCACACCTGAATAGAATAATTAGGTCATTAGCAAGGCTCTGGAGAACTTACACAAGGAGGAGGTAATTAAGTCATTTCATTCCAGTGTTTTGTACCAGTGGTGGCACATCTAAAAAAAACTGCAGGACAGCAGCCCTTGAGGACTGGTCTAAAATAACAAACAACTAAGTACCCCTCCTTTACCAATGCATTTTTAGGTATACATTTAATAAATGCTTTGTAAAAAATGACTTCCTGCAATAGCAGAAGCACAAAATAGATGCTTACAAGTGTCAGCAAGGTGCCAAAAAGCATTTGAACACAGAGGCCTGGATTAAAAGCATATCGTTCAGCATCTTAACTGTCAGGCACAATCTCTATACTTTTACAAACCACAACCACGTCAGTAGTCTGATTAAAAAGCACGATTCATCCCACTTAGCCAGAATACAATTAAGGGACATGGCTTTAAAAGCCCAGCCCTGAAGCCTCTCCCTATTCCACATAAAAGGAGCACTCTCCACTGAGCTTTGCCTGTAAATATCATGTTTGATATGAGGTTTTAATCTGCTTAGCCATTCTGAACTATAGAATGGGCTCATCCTCTCTCTGGAACCTCTGTCCAATGGTTGTGTGCCTGAGGACGAATGGGAACACAACACAAGTGCGCTATCTGATTAGTTGGGGTTAATTACAGTGCACTGTTTTGTAGTGGTTGCATTTGAGAGCGGCCCATAAATAGACAGGCATGGCTAATGCATGCTCAGAAATGAATTCTAATTAACTGTGCATCAGAGGAGCCCGCTCAGGGCTTGTTGCTGGTATCCACTGACCCAGGTGTTGGATGAAGAGTAGGAGAGGGGGAGCACCCTAAGACACGGCAAGGAGCTTAGGGGTAACCCGCAAAAACACAACTTATTGTGACTTAACACATGGGTAATTTGTATTGATGAGAACTATTTTAATAAGGGACCCTGTGAAACCTGTTCATGTGCTCTTATAATAATTGTTGAAGCAGTACACTGAATGGTCTCCACTTTCAAATGTTAAATGGTTATTTGAAGCCAAGCCCTGATGACACTGAACCATTGTTCCCTTTACTTTTTCCAGTTTTCTGTGTGATTGGATTAATTATGTGTCACTCACTCAACGCCATAGGTCAGCAGACATACATTCTCGGTCATAAGTCATCAATCTATGCGACCGTGGAGATGAAAAGTCAAGCGTGTCAGCCAGAAAGCGGTACAGAGAGGGATCAGACCATTGATTTCAGGGCCAAACCAATCTTACCACAGCTTGCTGCCTTGAGAACTGAAATTATCCCTATGGGCATGAAACAAGAGGCTTTGTGTCTTAGATTTGTAGAATAGGGCAGACAAAATGTTAATTTGGGATTATTATCAAATGACTAAGTATATGCACTTCATGCACTAGGTGAAACTATTGAAACCAAATTGCAGGAGGATTTGAATTAAAATTAAATTTTTTTGTTTTTATTAATTTTCATCCCTAAATTAGACTGAAATATCTTAGGCAGGTAGGGTTGCATAAGCTTTCTACATCATACAGCACTGTAAATAAGACTGCCCCCCACTAACAGATTTCTTCTACTTTGCATTATTTGTCTGACCAAAATCTTTCAAACATTAAACTATTTAAATATGAAACAAAGGTCATCTTAGCTCTAAAAATATAATTTTCAGATTAAGAATTTAGGGGAAAAAAGACTATTGAAACTAACCTAATGCCTTGTGAAAGAGTAAGACAAGCCCCATTGCTGCACTATGAGAGAACTTTGGCATTTTATTGAAACAATGTAAAAATATAATTTAAGCATGATCTGTTAACACAAAAAGGACTAACAGATCTCAAGAAGAATTTCTTCATGCAAAACTAAGTAAATTCAACACCTGATAGGAAACTATGTTTTGAAATTGGTTCGTCTGTAAGATTACAAAGCTATTTCTAAGTCTTTGGGGTTTCAGTAATCTAAAGAGAGAGCTTCTACACACCAATGGAGAAAACATGGACAAATGGTAAACCCTTTCAGGAGTGACAAGTTTACCAAATTTACTCCAAGAGCAAATCAGTGACTTTTTCTGGTTACAAAAAACCCCATGTCATCATCTAAAATACTGAATACCTAACTTGCCTTGGTTAAGGTCAGTTTGTATGGGGGCACATTCCTGCCATGATGTTAAGCAATCACAACGACAGTGTTTATATTAATTGAGAGATCACATAGCTCTGATCAAGGCTGCATTTCCACTTACTTGTGGGCCCATGAATGTTGCACAGCGAGTGGTAAAATATGCTCCTTTGCCCCATCTGTATGCTCTCTCACAAAAATTGTGCTCACTCTGTTTTGTGGGTGTGTTTGTCAGTTGGAGGCAGTAACTCTTCTGATTGATGTGGTTGGCCAGAGTTTCAGTTGATAGCAAGCACAGGACTTTGTCTAAGAAGAAGAGGAGGAGGTGGAGAAGAATAAGAATAGCGTACTTTTAACACAATTGCTTGAGATTCACAACACGTTGGTGCGAAAAATTGCACATCTCATTATTCACAGATTAGAACAATATTTTTCAACAGTGGGAAATGTAGAACAACTCATTTTGAGGTTCTTTGAAGGTCTAAAACATCTGATAGTTTTAAGCAGTGTTGGCAAAACAAGACAGACACAATAATCAGCCAAACCTTTGACAACTAGCATAGCTCTGTTTATGTAGTGTGTTAGCAGCAACAATTGTTGCCATATTTATTCTTCTTATGATTAAAAGATCCATGCAGGGATGAAAATCTCTATATATCAGTAGAAAGTAATTTAAGGAACACTCATAAAATATTTTTGCAATATTTGCATATTATACTAACTTTCTCTTGTACAAGTTTGAGATGGACATTTACCTTCAGAAGAGCAGGCAGGGAGTAAAGAAGTTTGGTCATGTGATCATTTGCACCAGCTTTATGAAATTGACATTGGTTAGAGATATGTTGTTTTATTTGAAAACTTAAATTAGCTGCCCATAACTAAAACAACACTTTTAGAGCTTCCAGAAGAAATAAAAATGTCTTGCAACAATTGTTTTCGGTGGAATTAAATTATTTGTTTTGGCATGAATGTGATGATATGAGTGTTTAAAAAAAAAAAAAAAAAAAACATTAATGGATGAGTTTCAAGGATGAAACAATGCTGCTCAATAGTACAAAAGCCCTTCTCAGATTTGCCAAAGAACATTTTGATGGTTGACCAAACCTTAAAGGAAACATTGTGCAGATAAATTGAGTAATTCTATAATTATTTTGAAGGTTCTACTAAAACATTCAAGAGAAAGAACATCATAGTTAGAGTCAAGTGTCATGGTGGTAGTGTGATGCTCAAACACACTTGGTTATGAAGTAGGCCAATGATCTGAAGTACATTTGCAGGTCCATCCATGACTGACTCAGTAAAACAAAGTGAAGTTTCAAGATTGACTTCAAAGTTTTAACTTAAATCTAACTGATATGTAGTTCATGCTCAAAAAGCATCAAATGTAGACACATTTGTGGTTATTTCAAATGCTTGATGGCAGTTGTTGCCATCAAGGGTGGTGCAATCAGTTTAAGCTTAGGGGATAATTACTTTTTCACATCAACATAGTTTGGTTTGGATCTGGGGCGTATCTCCAGCGGTCATTGGACAAGAGATAGGTTACACTCTGGACAGCTCACCATCACAGGGCTCTTTGCCCAATATGAAAATGTATTACATTATCTGATACATTTTGGTAACAAAAGAAGAGGATACAAGAACTCTGTAAGAGGGTAAATCACTATGCACATGGCAGAAACATTCACTTGTAGAGATCTAGTACTGATAATGCACTGAAACAATGGAATAACTGGTGCAAAACGTGACAGAAGGCAAGGACAGACTGAGCAGGCTCACACCACAGACAGGCAGCCTGCTGGCCGCTGACAAACCAGCGTTAGTGTAGCTCCACTCCGCTCCACTCTCCTAAATGGCTAATCTTTGTTGGATCTCACCCTTAATTGGTTAACAGTCTCCGCAGGGCAAGTGAAAGTGGTGCTATTTAAGGCTCCGCCACGAAACAGCAACACTTTCATCTTGGCAATAACGGGCAACAATTATATTACCAGATTCGAAACTGAGCCCTTCTATCTAGCCACTAATCAAAAACGCGGCCCATCTGTTGTGCTCGCCTTGCTTTGAAACGGCTGCGTGTATGATGTATGTATGATAAGTGCGTCTGGACGCTAATTAGCGGCTAAACAGACCGCAATTAGACGGTTTCAAATCTGCGGAGGAAAGTAGAAGTCGGAGAGGAAAACAATAAGCGCATTTTGTGTTGACTCAAAGTCTACCAGGATGGAGCAGCATCACTCTCCCTCTCTGCCGACACTTACGCACACATTAACGCAACCCCTCCACACGCACGTGCGCGTGCTCTCTTTCTTTCCATCGCGCGCGCATTCAGACTGGCAGGCATGCGCGCGCCCGTGCACGCACTCACTTTCCCTTAGCTGTGCTTTTGTGTTTTGTCAGAATTAATGAGAAAAGTTCCCTTGCCCTAGGGGTAATTAGTGTCCTTGGAGTTAAATAAGCTAATACTTAGACACCTCTGGCACAAGCAATTATGTTTGTGTATTGAATAATTGATTCAAAGAGGGGGGGAAGGGCTGCTAATCAGATCTGAGCATAATGAATTGATTTAATTAACAGGGGAATCCGAGGGTCTCTGGAAACTGCGCGCATTTATTCAGCGGCAGAGAGGCGAGAGCGCGGCACACAAACTGGGAGAGAGGCGGCGCGAGTTTGCTTTTAGCAGTTGTCAGATTCGCAATTGGATTTGTTTGAATATATAGTTGCTGTTTCGGAGCAAATGAGAAGACGAAAAGGAGAGCATTAACACCGAGAGGAGAGAGCTCCGCTGGTTCTCAGTCCGAGCGTGTGATACGTCGGTGTATGTGCACTCTTTTACGCAGATATACTCTAAATTTATCTCGCTTTTCGTTGTTTTTTTGCCATTTTTTTTTTTTTACCTTCGCATGGAATTTATCAAGGGCAGCCGAAGCGGTGTTTATTTGCATTACAGTTCAGCCCGAAAAGGGGGTCCTCGTCGTGTTTATCGCCGCATTCCGTGTGTGAATTATTATTGATAGGAGGTGCAGAAAGCGATCCGTCTTTCCAGGTTTTCTCGCTCCTTTTTTTCTACCCCCTTTTTTTTTTTGGTTTAGCGAGGCGTAGTCTAGTAGAGTCAGCCGCGCGTTTCAAAGCCATTTCCAGGAGAAGCGGTGAGCAGACGGAGCGGTGCAGCCTGCTGGAGCCGAGGACGGATCGCCCGGGGAAGGACTCCTCGTTCCTCAGGACGATGGTGTTGGACAAGGAGGAGGGTGAGTAACATCCTCAGCGGCAGGGTGCAATAATAATAACCCGGGGAAACTACTGACATTTTTACACGTTTGAAGTCTCCCCGGGTCTCGACCTCATTCAATCACGACGGGCTCCGGTCTTTTATTTGCTTGGCAGGGAAACATTTCTCCACGAAAGTTCCACAAATACACTGCCACCTCCAAGCTGCCGCTCAGTTTGGAAGAGTTGCGTGTTTATTTCAGACCACATTTGTTGTGTTGCGTCTTTTTTAGGGCAGTATACACCACTCCACACACTCTCCTCTCCTCTTTGCTCCTCTCTCTAAGTGCTTTTTGCGTCTGTGAAGTTGGCGAGGCAGCCTTTGACATCACACGGGATGGGAGATGACAGCGGAGTGCTTTTAACTTGATTGCAAATTATGGATAGCGCCGTGCGACGTTCGCTCACTTCCCATCGAAATAGGCCTTCTTGCATTACTTATCTATTTCAATGTATTCAGGTTAATGGGTGAGGCAGTCTAATTAATTTTAATTTGAATCAAACTTGCCTCTAATGACGTCCCATTTTGGATGAAATGCTCAGATGCACTTTCATTTATTCAGCATGATATCCACAGCAGCCTCACTGAAGGTTTTTATGTGTTCTGAAAGGGGGGGGGGGAAACTCTCTTTATTCTGCACCTCTTTAGAGGGATTGAGTGAATATGGACCACCTGCTGGTATACACAGTGACAGCCTTCATGGACCATATACCACATCTCGGTATATTTCTGCTGCACACTGAAGTTTATCCGCCTCATATGGAAGTAGTGGATGCATTCGGAACACATTATTTATGATTGAAAATTGATATTTCATTTGTCTTAGCGCTTCATCCTTACACTTACACATCTGAGAACCAATAAAAGGATTGCGGTGCAGACATAAATTGGTCTGTCTGGCTCGGGCTATGTTGTGCTAATGTACTCAAATTAACTCAACTGTAAATTGGCCCCTTCTTCGGATGTCCATCTTGCTAAAAGTTCCCCATATGATTCACGATTCGGATTGCTTTTAGCAGTTATTGGCTAAGCAATATGGTAAATGTACAAGGTGATGCAAATGGCATTAGTGGGGAAAGGATGCACAGGAGCATGTAATGCAGTCAATACTACATTAACTACTGATGCCCAATTACAGAAGCAGGGAGAGAGGCTTTTAGGGGCATTAGGACTTGCAGAAAAGCTGAGATCACCTGCTGCTCATTGCCTAAAAGCTTCACCCTTTATTTGCTGGGTACAACCCAGGGCTTGAGCATATTTTCTCTTTTTGGCCAGGTTGTCAACACAGCAGGTTGGCCCTGGTCTCTTTCACTGTGGTGCCCTCTTAGCGTTTATTGGCTCTAAAGTTGTAGGGTTGTCAATTCAACCTTCTTGTCTAATGTATCCTCTAAGTGCCTGCACAAATACACATGTGCAGCGAGGAAGGCGTGAGTTGGTGTTTTTGGGTGACCACACAGGTGTGCGATGGGTCCGTGCCTCTTGATTGATTTTCTCATACACCGCTTTGTGTTTACACAAATAACTTTTCAATGCCGTTTTCAGTATTTTCCAGGAGAGAGCTCACCGGGTATTCTACTGGTGTATTCAAAACTGCGATTTTAGGCAACTTCCGTGTATTAATACTGCTTGTCTGGTTTTAAACTTAGCAAAATCTGCAGCAATTTGAGCTGGAGAAGCTATTACAAGAAATTCAACTTTGTGGGACATTTGTAGAGGAATTTGGGTTGATAGTTTATTGCTGGCCAAGAAAAATAGATCTCAATACATGAACTGAAAACTGCAGACATGCATCAGTTTCACATTAACCTATATAGAGCCAATGTGCTGTTTTGTAAGCTAGGGATGTTTTTGACATTTTGAATGTCGTTTATGGCAGCCATTGCATGCAAACTACTTACTCTTTTAAAGGGTAATTAAAGTATGAACTTATAATTTAAACAATTCTGGAGAGAACTGAGAGCACTACGGATGGCTGTAGAAGGAAAACAGCCACTGCTCTTTGAAATGACCTAATATGCGGGCCACAGTCGATAATGAATAGCAACACATGTACCAAAATTTTCTGTGTCAACATTTTACTTCACCCTGTGATATCAGGCTCCAATTTGCCTCTAATTTGAAAGGAGGGGAAAAGAAGCAACTCAGCCATTTTCTCTTTTAACTGTGAGAGAAGAAAGTGCGTGGATGCTGAAGGCGTATTTTTGCTGAATATTAACAGAACCACAGTTTATTTCCCCTTAGAGAAGGGAGCAAAAAGGAAAATCCTCCAGCTGCTGATAAGTTTCTGGTCACCTTTGTGGGTTAATTTAAGATCCCGTTATCATCCTGTCCACTGGAATTTCTACATTCATAACACATGTGATTGAAAAGCAACGCTTCAGCTGAATACTGGCTTGGCAATCTGTCGGCCGCTGTAATAAAAGTCGGGCTTCAGGCTCCGATATTTATTTTGAAATAATAAGAATTGCTTCATTCTTTACCAGTGTTGCCATGGCAATACTGTCTCGTAGCGATGTTATATTGATTTAGAAAGTGGACAGTAATATTTCTTTTCTGTTATTCAGTTTCTGAGGGTTGATTTCTAATTTCCAGCTGGAGATTACTTTTATATGTTCCTTAAGTCTTTTTTTTTCACTTTTTTTTTTACAGAGGAATGCAATTTGCTCTTTTCTATTTGCCATTTTCTCAGCTTATTGGTTCGCTCGGGCTTCAAAATTAAACTTGCCCATTTCAAACAGTGAAATTACGTCTCATTTTTCTGCTGTAGGCCTTGAACAGTATTAAAAACACACAGCTTTGTTTGATTTTTTTTAAAGTCAGGAGCTATATTTATTTATTTTTTTGTTTTCTTTTTAAAGGTAACAATGTCAATTTGCTCTACTGTAATTTTAGAGTAAGACAGACTTTTTTTTAAATAGTTCTAAATTTAATCTGTGCAGATCTCTTATATCCATTGCATCACATTTAGCTAAATCTACATATTTGATAGCAATACATGCAATGGATTGACTACTACCAATGCACTTGTCAGGTCACCCTAAAGCTGCTTCGGCTGTTCATTCTAGCTAAGCTCAGGAGAAAAATGTCCTGCAAAACCACATTAATACCATTTTCAGCCCTGAGTGTTTAATTTAATCTAATCTGAGTCTGATATCTCACAATTGCAGAATTCTCACTAGAGACAATTTCATCTCGTCACTACTAAACCTCTAGATCCCTATCAGCCCTGATCGTTTCACATTTTACGAGTGCGGCAGATCCGTATCATTTCCGTGATCTAAAGTGGAATTCAAAGGGACCGAATTGAGACTTGAGAGACACGTTTTAGTGTGCGCACCCACCTGCCTTAGATGTAAATGGCCGCACTCATCAGCGCTCTGCACAAACTCAATTATGCATTCTTGAGCTGCAAGAGCATCTCTTTTATTACTGCCAGAAGCCACATGCTGGTCATGTTATAATATACAGATTCCCAGCAACAAGATGTGTGGCTGCAATACAGGTGGCGGAAAGCAGATCATCGCTGTTGGATCCTACTATAATCTGGCCTACTGTTTTTATTCACTCCGAAGGATATTTTTAAATATAGAGGAAGTTTGAGTATTGAGTGAAAGAACATATAAGTCGTAGAAATCTTGAGAAATAAAGAATATTAGTCTCATTACATGCTGACAGGCGTAAACAAATGTTTATATATAGTTAGTTACTGCTCTGCTAGAATCCATTGGAAGAAGGTCTGACAGCTACCTGTCACTGTAAAGCTGACGCATGAGTTATGTTTGACAACACTCTTGTCAACGTGTTAAAAAAAAAGTAGAATACACAGAGTGATGCTTCTACAAATATACATGTACACATCTCCTTCAACATTTCTCCATCTTTTTGTTACACGCTGTTAAGTTATTTATTGACTGCCTTCTGCTCTGACTGGGAGTTATGATCTACTCTGTTAAGGTTACTCTTCACTCTGTGAGAGATTTTTTTTTTCTGTCATCACAGGCAAAGAAAAAGAAAGCATGAGAAAGAGAGATGACCTGTTGCAAAGTTACTGAGGTGATACGTTGAGCTGATTCTTTTAAACTACACTTTAATCAGCAATGATTCATCAGTAGCTGAGATATGTTTCTCAAATGGTGCTATAAGAGCATAATTCATATCTAAACTGGATCCTAAATCTTCTTTGCCCTGATGGGTCTAAAAAAAAAAAAACGGTATATCTTTTTTTAGTGATTTTGTGTATAGTATTGATTTGCTTTTTAAACAATGGCCAAGAAAAGTCGTGGAGTTTATACAGTCTGAAAACTTGAACTGACATGTTTTAGATTCACAAATACCAGGTATGACACCTTTAAAGGTGCCTGTGGAAATTTCTGTTTTGAGGGAAATGGTAGGAAGTGAATGTCGATCTTCAGAAAACAATATGTTTTGAAATCCAGCAATGGATATTTTTACAAAAGCAGGCCTGTTGTGACAAACATATTATAAGCCTTTGATAACATAATTATTCCAACAAAAGCCTAGGTGTTGACTTATGACACAGTGTAAGTGTTTCAAGTACCGCCAACATTTAGGCTGGCATGTTTGAGTAGGCGTTCTCTTCGTTGCTGAAAAGATTTGTGAAACAGCAAAAGAGAACCAGACAGCCTGTTAGTATCCAGATTTTTGTTGAAGTATTTTGGCTGAATTAGACACATGGCTGAATTATAGCAGTCTACTTTCTTGTGTAACGTTTGTTTTTTTTAAGTAATATTGAGTTCATTTTATGTATGTTTAGTAAATTAGTTTTTGTACATTGAAATGTCAAAACTAGGCTATTTAAAAAAAAGTTTATTACTGAATATTTTTTTTTCCATTTTCACAAGTGCAATAAATGTTTATAGCAGTTTAAAATCATAGAGGCACTATTCCAATCCATGTTTGACTAATTCATATATAGTGACTCTGCGTGATATTAGTAAAATATGACATTGAGATATTATTGTTAAATGTTTTAGTGACATGACTTTTTATAAACTAATCAATTTTATAGTTACAAAAACATTATTTGTGTTGTAGTCCTACATTTTGATTGCTAAAGCCAACAACAAGAAATCTAAATAAAATCAGGAAGTTAACCAATACAAAACTAACTGCATTAATTATCAAAAAACTTACACAGTTATAATTTTATCCATAGCTACTCTTACTTTTTCACCTTAAAGTTTATTTGCTATCGCCCATTTGTTTTTATATGAATCAGCTGACTTTTCAAATCACTCATATTCTCTTGTAAAGAACAAAAATCTTAATGCCATTTCATACTGCGTCCCATATCGGATTGACTAATAGCCAGAGATATACGACCGGCCCAAAATCCTGTCAATAACAAAAAATTATTTTTCCTGACAATCAATTCCTCCAACAAGATTAGCTTTTCTGATGATACATTCAGTGTAATTGATAATTTAAAGAAGGCATTTCAGGCCACTACTTAGATTTTTCTTAAGATTTTACATACCGAATATTTCACAGTATGGTTCTTTTTGCAGTTGTAATTTATTTAAGTTTCTTAAGGTACACTATTCCACCCACCGGCATAAATAAATTATTCCAGCTTAACGCATCCAATATGGCCATCATTAGATGCACAACAAAAGGTGAATTGCAATACAACACTGCCGATATGCAATTCTCTTTACACATCGTAGGATTTCCCATAATATATTTTGGCCTCAAGCTTTATTGAAAAGTTAGTTTTAAATTTCTCACAGCTGAGTATGTCAACCTCCTGAACCTTTTGATAGTGTGCAGGTTTGAATTACCATATTTTCTGGACTATAGAGTGCACCTGATTATAAGCCGCAACCAGTACATTTTTAAAAGAAAAACCATTTTGTACATACATAAGCCGCATGTGCCTACATACAGACGGTACACAGAAAGAGTTTTCAAAGTTTTAGTAATATACCTTAGCTTTTCTTTCCA
>CAEFZY010041028.1:0-49738 GCA_903066815.1 Brachyrhaphis roseni
GTGATTACTGCTTTGCACACACTCTGCATTCTCTTGATGAGCTTCAAGAGGTAGTCACCTGAAATGGTTTTCACTTCACAGGTGCGCCCTGTCAGGTTTTTCTACAATCTAATCTACAATTTTCATAGTCATGAAAATAAAGAAAACCCTTTGAATGAAAGGGTGTGTCCAAACTTTTGGTCTGTACTGTACATATTAATATACAGACACAATAAAACAAAGTGAAACATCTCAGACTGTGCCAAACACCAAAGAAAAAAAAAGGGGGTCTTAAGAAGGAACTTAAAAACAGCAAGTGAAGAGGCCTGTCTTATGTCCAAAGGAATTTCATTCCAAAGCTTGGGAGCTGCCACAGAAAAAGCAAGATCCCCTCTGAGCTTGCACTTTGTCTTTGGCACCTTGAGGAGCAACTGATCAGCTGACCTTAGGGAACAAGAGGGTGTGTAAGAATGTAACAGCTCAGACAGATAGGAAGCGGCAAGGCCATTAAGAGCTTTAAAAATGAATAAAAGGATTTTAAAATGAATCCTAAAATGTACTGGCAACCAGTGTAAGGAAGCTAAAATAGGAGAAATATGGCCAAATTTTTGAGTACCTGTTAAAAGACGTGCAGCAGCATTTTGTACCCTCTGGAGCTGGGAAATATATAAATCACTGACTCCTGTATAAAGTGCATTAAGTAATCCAGCCATGTGGTCACAAATGTATGGATCACTGTGTGGAAGTGCTGTCTGGAAAGAATAGGTTTCACTTTGGCTAGCTGCCTTTAAAAAAAAAGCTGGATTTGACAACTGCTCTAATGTGTGCTACCAGCTTAAGACCAGCATCCATCTTGACCCCTAAATTTGTAACAACCGGCTTGACATTCTGGGCCAGAGAGCAAAGATTGGTCAGGGAATCTACAGTGGATCTGCCAAAAATCTCTACTTCTGTCTTATCTTCATCTTATCTTCATTAAGTTTCAAAAAAATTAGGGCCACCCAGGCCTTCAAATCTTCCAGACATAAAAACAGAGACCCAAAAGAGGTGGAGTCTGCGTTCTTTAGTGGTAAATATATCTGTGTGTCATCTGCATAACAATGAAAAGCAATCCCATATTTTCTAAAAATAGAGCCAAGAGGAAGGAGGTACAACAAGAAAAGAAGAGGGCCTAGAACTGAGCCCTGTGGGATACCACACGACAGTGGAGCAGAGGGGGACCTATGGGCAACAAGACAGACACAAAAAGTACGGTCGGCCAAATAAGATTTAAACCAATCCAGAGCTATGTGACAGATGCCCACCCACTGTTCCAAACGGGAAATTAGAATGCCATGATCAACTGTATCAAAAGCAGCTGATAAATCCAACAGCATCAAAACAACACAGTCACCAGAATCAGTTGCTAAAAGTATATCATTAAAAACTTTTAAAAGAGCTGACTCTGCGCTATGGAATGGTTTAAAACCGGACTGATAAACCTCTAAAATATAATGTTCATTAAGATAAGCCATTAGCTGATTATAGACTACCTTCTCAAGAATTTTTGAAATAAAAGGCAGTTTAGAGACAGGTCTATAATTCGCCAGAAGAGTACGATCCAAAGTTGGTTTCTTAAGTAGAGGCTGCAGAACTGCATGCTTCAAAGTTTTAGGAACAACACCTGAGGACAAGCTGTTATTTACAAGAGCAAGGACAGAAGGACCTATAGTAGGAAAGACATCTTTAAATAATTGGGGTGGAATAGCATCATATGTCAAGCATACCCTAATAATTTGAGCAATCTGTAGTATTTAAGCTGCAAAACATTCTGCTGTGCTCTGCGTATCATGTGCTCTTATGCCTGCTGTTAATTTCTGAGTGAGTCTCTTCAGACCATGTATGGTCAGAAACTCTCTCCTCAAACTCTGACCTGCAGTAGAAGACAGGTTCACGGATGGAGATATGCTCATCTATGATATTTCAAGATGCATTTATATTTATATGTGAGATGTCCAAATAAGACATGCTGAGCTTTTTGTTGTGGACTTTATTTCCACATATTCTGGATGTTTTCAGGTTTAAAATAACACTATTTGTTCAGTACACTTACATACCAAACAAGTGTTGTACTTAAAATTAGAGAAAATTGCAAGTCAAGATTTTTTTTTTTTAATATACACTACCAAAATACTGAATATAATTATTAGCACTCACTATAAACCTTTTGTTTGACTCCTAATTCAAGCCAAGTGGAAGTAAAAAAATAAAAAAAATATCACCTCCAGTGTCCGGTGACTTTCAGGATACAAAAGTTTTTATCATGTTGCTTCCTGCTGAAGGAAACTTTAGTAAGCTTTCACTATCAAAACAGTGACTCAGATGTAATTCTGGTCACAGAAACTCCACAGAACGTCCTCGTTTGGAGTGCACTGTGCAAATCTCAATCTATGCAATTTCAGGAAACGCAGATTTCCCTAAACGTTTTTAAATTAAGTTGGGAGTTAGGCTCCTTATTGCTGTAAAATGTTGATTTGATTAGAACATTCAGAAATGCTTGGCTGGTTGACTTTAATCCAGGAAACAAGCCTGTTCATCGTTGTTCTGTTATTTCATAATTTTGAGGCAACAGTAGATATTTTTGTTGTGTGAAAATATAACTTAATTGTTTTCATGTTGCTTACTGTAACTGCCACCTTTTGTAATTTGTGCCTATGAGCCATATGAGCAAGAAACTGTCCATATGGCTCAGGTCCAGTATCATTTGTGCACTGACTTTCGGGTTTTAGCAGGAAGACAAACCGCATGATTGTTGTTGCTGATATTCATGACACATTGAATTATCTGGTTCTTGTAAACATCCACAGTTTTGCATTTCCAAACCAAACTTGACATAAATGAAAAGTGGCACACAGAGGAGAAAAATGCGTGCCTGCATGAATAGTTATGATGGAAGTGGTTGTGTGACAGAGGCATTAGTCACAGCATCAAAGCACAAATGGTGTTCAGGGGGAAAAACATTTACTGGAATCCGGAGTGTCCTGGCGGCTCTGTGGCCAAGCGTGCATTCCATGATCTGAAGCTCTGATCCCAAGTTTATGGCCTCAATTAGTTCACCACTACCTTCCTCCCATTCTTGTCTGACTCCAGGAATATATTTGAAGAATTTATAAGTTGAATTTAAAGCCATTTGCTCTTTAGTGAAGGTCTCAAATCTTTATTAGAGAATATAAATAAGAAAACAGCATTGTAAAGACCTAAGGAGACAACAAAAAACCAAGAATAAGTCCAAACCAGAATCCAACTAAGAATCTGTAGTAAAATATGACAGTTGTTGTTCACAGTGTTCTCCATCCAGTATGACCAAGCCTAAGCTATTTTGGAATAAGTAATGGTAAATCCTTCAATCACTGGATGTGCAAACCACTGGACAACTGGATGTTGTCCAGTGATTTGCAACATTTAAGTAAATATAGATGCATGTCAAAGTTTTGGGGGTGACGGTGAATAGGGGTACGCATTTGTCATGTCATACAGTAGGTAGCCAGTTTGAACACACCAACATATCAAAAATATGAACCTGCTGGCCTGCCATCTACATATAGCATTGAGAAAGCACAATGAAAGTATGAGATTTTTAACAGTTTAAAATACACTACATTTCTTCAGACAACTTCTTGTTTTGTTGAAAAATACTTGATGATGCAAAAGAAAAGTCTACTAAAGCATTCCTCCAGCATCAAAACAAGCTAACACCCCTTTTTTTCCCCTTTCATTGCTTCTGCAATGAAATAATAGTAGGTCATGATTACTGCAGGACAATGTTTGGTTTGACCGCTGCAGAGTGGGGACATACCACTGGAGCTATGCCTGTTGACGGCAGTCAATCAAGTCTTCATAGTTACACATTTCTTCTGATTCCAACCCTTTGCTTCAAAGACTTCAAAGAAATTTAACTTGTCTTGTTTTATTATTATTATTATTATTATTATTATTTATACATTTTTGTGTTATCTAGCCTACACTAGAAGTGGGAAAAATATGCAACTCACACAGAGATATAAATGTTTAAATGAGGTCAAAAGTTGACAATAAAAAAAGATAATTACTTTCTCTCGAATCATAACCCCAGCTCCACCCTCAGTTACTAACAGAGTTCAAGATGCTTAGCATACTTGTCTTCACATAAGTCGCTTCAGTGAAGCTGCATAAAATGCTGCCTGCTGCTGCTGAAGGATTGGACCTTCTTAAAACCAACATTTGTTTTCATTTTACCAAGTAAAAGCAAATCAAATCGTCGGAAACTATTTCAACTGCTTCAATAATTTTGATTCCCAAATTTACTGCTGCATGTATTCCCAAGACTGAATTACTATTATTTGTCCCATTATTTTTGGATCACTGCACAGCTCCAGTGTAATAATGTAATTGCATATGTGAAACTGGAGTAAAATCCAGGATGGTAGTTGATGGACCTCATCTGTTTAGCATTAGTGCTGCAATGGACACTTCTGCCAGAGTGTTTCCCCTCAGGTGTAAGATCTTTCTTCAGTAACGACTTGATGAAAAGCTACATCTGAACTCCAACAGCTTCTCAGGGGATTGCAGCAGCAGATATTCATAAAGGACGCTGTCAGAATAGAGGAATGTCAAACGCAGAGATTTGCAGAACTTTTCTTGGCTCAGTTTGAAAGCCATGGAAATGTGCTGAATCATTTAAAACTCATATTTCTTTGTAAGGAAAGTTACACTCCCCTGCCACTTTTTTTTCTGTTGTATGTCGCTTGTACAAGAATAATTATTCCCACTTTAAAAATGAGTTACAAGACAACATTTTAATGGAGAGACAGTCAAGCTTCAATTCTTCCAGCAATCAATCTTTCGGGTCTTGCCAAAAGTAACACTTTTAGCTTCAGGTTCACTTGTAGGTTAATCAGAAAAATGGCCAACTCATTCTTTGTGTGTATGCATCAATGTAGTGCAATTTAATCAATGCCAATGAACAATTTGTACTGCCAATAAGAAAAAAAATATATATACTTTTTTTGACAGTCCAAAGCTGAATTAAATACCATACGCATCATTTTGTAGATCTAAAAATATCGGGTTCTGTTCACAAATTAGGTGTTTTTCGTCATTTACAAAGATGCTCATTTACTGTCAAAGTCATGAGAACAGATGTCCTAGGACAGCTAAGTATAAAGCAGCTGAACCAAAGTTTTATCAAAAGTTTATAAAGTCATAAAAGTTTGACTACAATTTCAATTTATTAACTGAAATTGTATTAAAATTTGTTATAAACCAAATCATCAATGAGTCATAAAACACAGAGTAAGCAATACTAGTGTTGACCTAAACAAACACTTTATCAGATAGCTCTGCATAGAAACATCAACATGATCAAGATATGCGTTTATTGAAAACTGTGAGGAGCCAAATATATGCATAGAAACTAAAAGTTGTTCTGCAGAAACTTCACTGTACAGAAAACCAGCTAGTGGAGTGTGAAGAATATCATAGGTGGCATACTACTGTAATACTGATGAAATGCTTATGGTATTTCAAGTTTGTTTCTTTTTTTTAAACTACACTTGAAACAAAGATTGACAAAGATCCACACTTGTGCTCAAGATCTGCAAATATTTATTGTAAACTGTCTGATAACTATCATGAAGAAACCAGAAACCCATCATGCATACCGTCATAACATACT
The DNA here is from genome assembly GCA_903066815.1 of Brachyrhaphis roseni. NCBI lineage: Eukaryota > Metazoa > Chordata > Actinopteri > Cyprinodontiformes > Poeciliidae > Brachyrhaphis > Brachyrhaphis roseni. Next base: position 5,672 of record CAEFZY010041028.1, read on the forward strand.
ATAGATTTTTGTTAGATTTATATGAAAACAGAAAAAGATCACTAGTTTTGTGGAATATTTGCAGTTTCATATTATCATCACTGCATGTTCAGTAAACACAATATGCAGTCTTTCACTGCTGTTTCTTTTTTCTTTCATACAGCTGGAATTTCCATGCTCGTCACTGGAAGACTGACGGCCAAGCAACGTATGACTCAGGTGGTTGAGTTGGAAATATGAAAAGAAATAAAAGCTACATAATGACTCATTCAAGCAGTCATGGGCCCATTAATCAGCAGCAGTTGCTCCTATGAAGCTTCTTTCAAATTTCTCAGTTTCATTTTTTTACTCACCTGGTCAAAGATCAAATTAACTCATTTTTTCATGTATTTTTTTTTTTATTAAGCTTCAGCCACAATGACAGAGATGGGAGGGGCGGAGGGGGTCGCAACGATAGCCAGAGTTAGCTTTATAGAACAGACAGGGGAAAGGATGAAGAGGTGTGAAGGAATGCAGCTGTTCAAACACCTCTTTGATTTAGTGGTCACACTGCCCGGTGTGACTCACTGTGGCTCAAACACACAGGAGATCACCTCAACATTCATCCCTCTGGTCCAGCAATGATCAGCTCTCTGCTTGCCCTGTTTTTGTATGAGGAGGAAATGACAGATATGTGTCTGTCTTAATTTGTTATTTAAAAGGAGTTAAAAAACATTTTTTATGAAGGAATAAAATGAAATCACATGGAAACAGAGATGAAACAAAAAAATATACTATGAATAACAATGAATTGAATCAGATTTTCTGCCTTTTTATCATCCAAGAGTCATGTTTCTCGTGACCATCTGCTCTTGATAGTAAAATTGAATATAACACACTAGACGAAATGAATAATAGCAATGAAAAGACAGCAGTTTCCTATTTTCTCCTTTAGTATGGCAGCCCTCAGAAGTGCTGAAATATCCTGCAAACCTAAATTGAACAAATTGGCACATCTTAAATGTACATAAAAAAAAATATATTATCATGTTTTGTCTAAGGAACAATATAAAATACAATGAATGCAATATGATCAGCACATGGTGAAGGTGCATAGCAGCATTTTGCTGGTGCACATTTGGTTTTCTACATATGAAAAGCATTATGGTACACTGTGATGTACCGTAATGATGTACCATGTGGTACACCATTAACAATTATGGATTCTAATAAAATAACAAAACATTTTTTGTGTGTTTTATAAATTCAAATTAACTCCAAATTAACACGACTAGCTTTATGACAGAAACCCCAGTCTTTGGTAACATCCGATGTTCCTTATAAAAAAAGGTTAAATGTTTTAGTCTCTTCAGGAGAAAGAGTGTGAAAATTTCAGTTTCTTCCCTGTCTAGGGTAATCAATTTTTATAGTCTACAGTTTTTATTGATGTTTTTCCTGTGTTTATTCAGTTTCTCTTAATCCAGTGTTTACATGTCTATTAGTCATTTTCCCTCAGCCACTTCATCCCTGCACCCCTCATAGCTGCAGTGCATTGTTGAACTCATCATTGCTCCTGTGGTCATCAGTGATTCCTGTTTTGTCCCATCTTGGCCCTGTTGATCTCCTCGTGACTTGCAAGTGTCTAAGTTTAGCTATTTCAGTGGAAAATCTCAGTTCCATTAGGCCTCTGCCTGCCTCCTGTTTCCTCTTGGGTCCAACAAATCCTCAGTTTGAAATAGTACAATCCATAAGTGCCATTCATTCTCCTTGACTCTAATTGGCTGAGATAAGGAAGAGTGTAAATGTTGGCTTCATTGGTAGTGCCATGGTTTCCACTGTATTATTGCATATTAAAGTATATATGGAGTTTGAATACTTAAAAAAGATAGAAGTGTTTTTGAAGGGGTGTCAAGTTGAAATTAGCTATTCACAAGCAGCTGTGGTCCTCAAACCCCTGCAAATACCAGGGGTCCACTGTATGTCTAAATATGTTGGACACAGTCTATTGTTGGGTGTGCACATATTTTCACGAGTGGACCTTTTAAGTTTTTGGATAACAAATCCTCCTCTATGCTGAGTCTTGAATTAGTTTGTGAATCTTTAGCCTTTGTGACCTAAGTGCTATTTTTAAACTACAGGCTGATTTGAGCTTGAGTGACATTTTATTTTCAGTGAACAAAAAATTTGACTTCTGAACAGTAGAGTGTCTCGCATAGAAGCCCTAGACAAATTGTTTTGTCTACCATGTAATACCACTAAAAAGTCAAACGATTGTGACATTTTATGGAGTTAATATGCTAGTCTTGAAACCTCCACTCTCCCAGAGGTGTAAAAAGTCTAACAAAAAGACAGATATATCTTTATGCAAATAAAGGCTTTGTTTTTTAAAGATCCCAACTTGTGTCTTCTGTTAAATGCTTACACAGAGAAGCTGTCTCTCTGCTCTACTTTTGTCTACTTGCTCAGCTGGAGTTTGTAGACTCTAGAGCCACTCTGCAGCACTTTTATCTATAATTGTGTCAACAAACTAAACACTTGGGCTGCTGAGTGAAATTCTGACTTGAAGTCATGCCAAAAATGAACATTTAAAATTGGAGATGTTGCCTTCTAGCCCACAGTGAAACCTCTCCTTGTGTGTCTGCCGGTGATATGTTTAGTGTTCAGGAATATGTCAGAATAACATGTCAGGTTGAGGCCTCTACCAAAACACCAGCTCATCTGTTTGTCTTAGAAAATGCCCACTTGTTGGCCATACTTGTAAACTGGACTTTATGAAAGTGTCATGAAGTCCATGTTGTGCACCAAACACTTGGCAATAAAGAAATAATAAAAGGCTCTTTCATTAGAGAAATGACAAATCTGGCACAGTGGGATGTTACTCTCAGTGGAATTTTTCCATGATTATTTCAATGCAGAGGAAAAAGTAAGACAAAATAAAAGAAGAAAAAAACAGCACACATCTGGGACAGATGAGTTTCGTTTTCTTTTATTTTTGTTTTTAAGACAATATTCTTTCTATTACAACATTAAGAGTAGTTGTTCTGGAAAAAAAAAGGAAAAAAACTTCCCAATGCCCACAGAGACAGATGTCTTCCACTTTTAAAGGAAAAACTGAAATTATTGCTATAAAAAAGAAAGCACCCCCCTCCAGTTTTTTAAGATGTATTTTTTTAATTAAGCTGCAAATAAATTTATTTTTTTTTTTATCAAAGTTGAGGCTCCTTTGTTTTATGAGATGAGAAGTCGATTTCATATCCCATCAGAAACAAACTTTTAGGTTGAATGAAAATCATTTAAAATTTAAATCTGCCAGGGGAGTAATTAATTTTAAGCTTAACTGTATTTTAGCTTCCACATGTTTCAAGCCAACACCTCTTTTATGATTGCTTTAATTTTTTACAGTCTATGTTATACTAGTAAAATGGTATAATGTAACATCCATACTTAAATATTGTTCATCGTTTTGAGCCACTCACAGGTAGACCTGTAGGTGTGCTTCTCATTAGTTACCTGCTACAAAACTCAGGTGTGCTTTAGCATGAGGACACAAACTGATGGCCCAACGTTCTCCTTCAGCATGTTGTGACAGACATCAAAATTCAACAATTCAGCATTATTGAATTCAGCCACACCATAACACCATGATTGACTGTAATGTTTTTTCTCTAACATGCTGTGTTAATTTTACACAAACAGGAGATGTGTTTACGTTTTCTCATCAGTCTACAGAATAATCTCCTAAAAGTCACGGATCATACTGATGTTTTTAGGCAGTTTTGAAATGAGTGTTTGTGTTTCTGCTCTTCTTGCTCAGCAGCAGTTTTCAACTTGGAAAACTCCCATAGATGCAGTTTTTCCAAAGCCTCTTTCTGAAGAACAAACACTAATCTTAACAGAGCCAAAAGAGGCCTGCAGTGCTTTATATGTTGTTTTTGAACTCTCAAAGGGATTTTGTGAGGCTAGTCACCCCTGGGAAGGTTCAATAGTGTTTGATGTTTTGTTCATTTTCAGTTATTGGTTCTCACTGTGAATCACTAGAACCCAGTGTCTACACAACGGGTTTGTATCCCCTTCCAGATATATAGATGTGAATGATTTGTTTCAAAGCTGCTCTTGAATTTCTTAAATCAGGTAATGAGTTCCTGTCCTTTACCCGATCTCCTACTTTAGCCTGCATCATGTTGTCTGCCATATACCTTAAAAAATTAACTGCACCTTCTTTTTTGGGTTTTTTTAATCTGTTACACAAACAATATAAGAAATATAAAAAAAAGTCCATAAAGAAGCAAATACATTTCACAATGGTGTAAAGCAGATTTTTCAGCTAATAAATCCATGGGCATTAAACTTTTGTTGCAAAATATTACGTTTCAGTCCATGTTATGATATTTTTCAAAGATTCAATGAGAGAAATGGGAAGAAAAGGTAAAAAGATCCAATTTAAAATTTGTTTTCTGTGACGTGTTGACATCATATTGGCTCATCTTTTGAGGATAGGAGCCTTTTGTATGCTTGAATGAGTCACAGGTCAAGTGGCTACCACAAAAACAAACAATTCTCAGCAAAACAAAAGCCTGGACTTAAAATTGGTGGGGGAAAAAAATGCAATTGAAAAGTATTTGAGGCTTTTTTTTACTTTTACACAGTATTGTATACATGCTGTATTAGTTGAGAGCAAGAGAGATACAACATTTGATTAAACATTAAATGTACTTCCACAGAACAGGGACACCTCTGTGTTTTTCAGACCTAACCACATTAAAAGTCTTTATTTCATTCTGAAATGGAATTTGATATTACCACATTGAACTGTAACCATCAGTTCCCCTCTTTTCACTTAGAATGTCAAAGACAGAAGTTAGGGCGTAACTAGAGAAGTTTATTTATATTGACTCTGGACCTCTGCTGGGACTTGAGTCAGGAAGCACCCAGAGGCTGGGGTTAGAGAGAGAGGAGAAAAAGGAGCTCTCCGGAATGAAGAATAGGACACTGATACAGGGATGTTCCGGTGTCCGCAGCCTCGAGGGGCATTCAGGCTCCATTTCCCAGGCTGAGCCCAGTTTGTGTCAGCAGAGAAGAGGAGCAGTTCAAAGTCTGAACTAACAGATTTTTTCCATTGCTTACAGAGAATAACATGACAGACAGCAGAATTATTTGTAAGATTAGAGATGGAATGTTAGGTTGGGAAAGGTAGGGTAAACAACACTGTACAGCCCCACTCTAATTCTGAACTGAGGATACATTCAAGAATGATAGGCCAGTTTTAAAACCATCTGTTTGCATTACTGCTTTAATTTACAAAAACTAAGTTGTATTTAATAGTTTTTCGCATCTAAGAGTGTTAATTGTATGTACAATAGTTGCATGTCATTATCAAGTAGTACTGTCAATATATTTTGATCGAACAATGTACTTTTCTCAAATACCGGCTCCTAGTTATCAGCTATTTAAATCCAGAGCAATTTTTTATTTCCTCCATAAAAAGAACTGCTGTGAAAGGTCAAGCTGTTTAATATTACAGGATTTAAATAGTTTCATATTTTCCCACCCGATCACTTTGCTGTCAAACTTCAGATTTTTGGTTCCTAGTTTATACAGTAATTGCAACTATAACCTATTTTCTGTACCAGTGCATCCGTTCAGCAGCGTTTTATTTCTGAAAGGGGTAACTTTGTGTAATCTTTTTCTGTAGACAAAAAGTTACTGCTGCCATCACATTTGTCAGGCATTTTCTACTTTTTAAAGTAGCAAAGGGTAACTGACGGAGCTACTGCTACCAGTAACCTTTTGTACGCTCTTTCCACAGACAACAGCCCCAGATCAGACGCGCTGTTGTCTGTTGTGGTTTTTCTCTCTTCCATTTAATCAAAACCACCAGCAAATCTGTAGGTAAGTGTTTATACCAAGTTTGGTTCAAGTGGGTCAAATTAAATTCTATGCAACTGGACCATTTGAGATGACATTTGTTGATTAGCTCTATACAATTTAGATGAATTAACCAACAATTGTCCAGAAATGCTAACCTGATTGTCTTTTTGTTTGGAAAAAAGCGTGAGAAAAATCAGAATAAATGGGACAAAACAACATGTTTTATACAAGCTTTATTTACAACGTGGTTTCTAAGTTTCATGGTGTTGGAAGCACATTTTCATCAGCATAATCCTTGTTGGATAAATGTGAGATGAAATCCACCTAACTAGACATGATCTTCTGATTTCCTCAATCGCAAATATTTAAACAGCCCTACGACACGACCACAAATGTTATGTACAATTTGTCTTTCTATACAAGCAATATAAAATATTGGCAAATAGGACATTATTTGCTACTTTGGGATTCATGAAACAATAACCAGACAAGGCCCCTTGTTGTTCATTTCAGCTTTCTAATTCATTTGACAGAGCCTTAGTGATATTACCAGCCAAATTAAAAAACTCTAGGGAATACGAGGCATGTAAAAATACACAGACATGATAGTTTTCAATGGGTTTCAGCATGTTTATGAGATATATTTGTTCTTTGAACATTGAAGTGAGTTTCAACGTTTTAGTTAGAGCAGCACACCAGGTTCTTAACCCCTTATTTATTGCCAAGAAATGTGCATTGAAAAGGACAACAAATTGGCCCCACCTGTAATCAGGTCATTGAGGTATGCAAAGGCAAAATTACAGTGAGTGGTTTGATAGGGATGCAAGGAGGAAACCAGAAAGCCTGCTTTTTTTTTCTTTTTAGATGAGTGTTCATAATGAATGTTTGCCCAAATCCCTAACATAAATGTCAATGGGTCAACCACAATGTGGATGCGTGTGCAATATATACAAACCATGTTCTGAGGATGGACGGTTAAAAGAGGTCTGTGTAACATTACTTGAAGTACAAACAGAAAATGGTTAATGTCGCATAATTAACAACAATATGATTTATATATATAAAAAAAAAGAAATCCTGGAAACTTTAGTCATCCATGTTCTTAAATGTTATTTCAACACTGTTTTGAAAAATAGTTTTATTTGATGGTCATTTTTGCTACCATCATACCAATCTCACGTCCATCGTTCATAAATTTAAAGGGTCATTTGTATGAGTGCTGCAAATCTTGCAGCACTGATGTGAGAATTAAAATGCGGTTTTGTTTCTTTTGTTCAAGAGAAAAGCATCGTACTCAATTACAAGTGCAAATTTATTTGCGCAGTGTTTAAAATAAAAAGGAATTTTTTTTCCTGTAAACACTGTCGGTACAAGAACCGTAACTTTCACTCCTCCAGTTTATACTTGGAGACAAATGCTTTAATACTAGAAACCTTCTCCTTTAGTTGCATATGTTATTTAACAGTATCTTGATCTCAATTACATCCATTGTAACAGTATAAATGGTAATATAATAATTAACACTGCTGTACAAGCAAAAAATAATAAATAAGCCATTAGGAAAAATGCATTGCATGGATTAAACTAAGATTACACAATAGAAGAAGCATGAGTAAAACGTTGGGGAGAAAAGCTCTCATTAAGCCAAACTTAGAGTTAAGTTATTGTCAAGATAAAGACAAACTGAGTTTTTTGCCGTAAATACTCAATAAATCTTGTAACTTATTGAATCCAAACCTAAAAACCTTTTGATAGTATCATAAACAAAAGGCACTCAACTGGAGAATTAAACCATCTCTCACTTTTAGGGTTTAACACTTGCAACTTGTCCATATTGTCAGATTCTGGATACGATTTTTAATGAACTCTGGAAAATAAAAGTTAAATAAAACATTTACTAAAACAAAACTGGAAAACATACATACATAGCTGACAGAAACATCTAAATGTGCTTAAAAGTGAATAAACTGCATCTTATTCCATGATCAAAAAATGCCAACATATTTTGATACTGCAAGTCTTTTAGCTCTGATAATACTGAAAACCAGACATGAAAGGAGGATTTTTCTACTTTTGCTGGTTTGACGTTTTCCTTAAAGGAAGTTATAATTAATGCAACCTTTTTCTGCCTTTTCCACATCATTTAACTGATTACCACTCTTAAACATGAGGTTTACTTTAGGCCCTAAAGTGAATAGACTGCCCATTAGCTTACCAATGCAAATGCATTTTTAATCTAATATCGTAATTTTAATTTATGAATCATAAAAAAAGAGAGATAAGCTTTTTGGTATAATTACAATCATCTCTAAAATTGTGGCCTACACTCAAAAAATAAATTAAATAAGATGGAAAAAAATTCTAATGTAGAAAAAGGGCTGGAAAGAGGCAAGATTAGGCTTAATGAGGACTTTTAACTCAAATAAAAACTAATCTGTAGCAAGACTGTTAATATAGCACACATTATTTACCATCTTCAGCTCATAAAAACAAGGCAACAGAGGAAAACCCCCAAAAGCTTTTGATTTGTTCAAAACTTACTGTAATCTACACCTGGGTTAAATTAAAATAATAAAAAACACATCTTTAAGATCCAATCCAACAAATAAGAGGTCAGACATGACGCAACAGTTTAAAGGGGAGAAAACTCTAAATAAGACCAATTTGCAGGCTGTACCTCTTAAATAACACATGAATCCTCTCAGTCATGTAGACTGAAATGGATCTGTGGAAAAATGTCACTGAGGTATTCTGACAGCCAGCCGAAGACAAGGTCTTCATAAATACTAAACAAGTTGATGGATAGGAAATACTGGTATACTCTGATCCCTTCTAGGATGTTTGAAACACACACTGCATTGTAACAGACTTGTTGCATGTGAAAGCACTAGTGGATGTGTCCATCAGGTGTAACAGCGGAGTTAGAAGGTATGAAGGAGGGAGGACAGGGACATTAACATCAGACTATTGGCATGGAAGGTGGAAAAGGGAATTAATCAGAGAATTTTTCTTTTCAGATCCCAAATCCCTCATCAGACTTGGCTGGAGATTATGATGCATAACAATGCGGAAGGGTTGTTAGTGCTCATGCTGCTGCAGCCGATAGAGGGACGGGTTATTTTGAAGGCTTGGATTAACACAGAGGGGTCATGCAAACAGTAGGCAGGCAGGTTCATGCATCAGGTGCCTCAGCCTAGCCCGGCCCGGGGTCGGGGCAGGCCACAGGGGGACAAGGCCCGGCCGCACAAGGCTAGGAGTAGCTCACTGGCATACCAGTCATGCAGTGATATTGCTGTAGGAGGAGGAGAGAGAGAGATGTTATGGTCAGATGGGAGAGCTGGTTAGCATAAAAAGCACCGTGTCAGTTTAAAATTAAAGTTAATAGAAGACCTGTCTTGAAATATTTGAGTCAAAGAGAGAATGGAAAAGGAATCTGATGCAAAACAATTTGTGCAACTCCTGCTAAAGGAGCATTTAAAATTCTTATATGGAAACATAGATCATCTTCTTCAATTCTGAATACTTCAGAGCTTTCCCCATAAAAAAGTGATTCAAACTCTGAAACAATGGCATGGCTAAAAGCCTCTGCAGTATTTTATCTCAAAATGGTTTGTTGAGAGGAACAGACAGTAAAAATCTATGGCACACAAACGTTGTTCAACACAAACTAGAACATGCTGGTAAAGCTAAAAACCAGATCTAGTGGTTTCTCTCCAGAATCCTATTATTTCCTAAACAAGCTAACCAAAATCCTAACACACAGGAACATTTAACAATCTACAGTGCAGGTCAGAAGTTTGCATGTGTTCATTGTTGGGATGATGAGAGACTAAGGAATTGCAATCATTACCACAATACCTGTGTGCAACATTATAACTGTAAAAAACTGCAATATTTAGTAGTTTACTATATTCCAAGTGTCTGGCATATCTATTAATTGTATATTTGGACAACTGAAAGCAGTCCAACTCCCATGACACATTTAAACTACATTGGTAGCAGCTGAAATGCTGACGCTCATGTATAGTGGGGGGTTTGTGTAATGAAGAAGGAAAAACTTCATGAAAAATGTCAGTTAACAATACCACTGCAATTTTCTCAATTTTTAAATATATCCAAATATTTTTGAACCTGATATGAATAGGACAAAATATTCAAAGTTGTACACTCCTGTTGAAAAAAATTACTTGTTTTTTTTTTTTTTTTGCTTTGTAAATACTCCTTGCAAAAAAGAAGAAACATTCCAAACAAACTATGAGTTGAAAATAAAATAAATTCTTGTTGACGATAAAACTTCTGACCAGCACTGCAGCTAATTATGAATTGCACCTTTTGAAGCAACTTCAAAAACTTGAAAAAAAAAAGAAGAAAAATTCCCATTTATTGCTTTCGTTTTCCCAACTGTAGCCTATTAATCTAAAAAACCATTATCACCTTATTCAGACATTTACAGGAAAAATAAAAACAACATAGATCTTCCTATGAATCAGTTAATTAAGACCAACTGTAAAAAGGTATATTAAATCAAATTTAAACATTAGACCTTGCTGCCAGGTAAACCTTAAGCAGGACAGTCATTCTCCTATAAAAGTGAATGTCACAGGTAGAGAAGTGCATAAATACTGCATGAAAAGGTAGAGCTGTTCCTCATAATAACTTCTCAAAAAGATGCAAGTCTTCTGAGCGCCTGGGTCCAGATTAGCTGAGTGGTAAAGTTTGTCACACAGAGCAAGTTCAACAAGAGGTCAGATGGAAGGGCGTTTGGAGTGATTAGTCGATATAAAAAAATATGCTGGGGTTCAAATAAGATAGAAGTCTTGCATCATTGGATGGGAGTCAAGGTTAAAGTAGGATTTGGCAGGAAGAAAAAAAAATGGGTGTAAGATTTGGGCCTCCTTGCCCTGAATCTTTACCTCATGGATCTGATTGAGAAGAAAAAAAAAAAAAAAAAAAACAGAAAATCAAAGGCAGAATCCATTAGAGATAAATGGAAATGTTGTGCCTCAAAGCAGGTTTGCCAGTTAAAAGCAAGTTCAGAGAATTTAAAAAGCAGCTATCTTTTAGTGCCCTGGGGCCATCTACCTTGCGGTAGCTGGCTGGACGTGGCCTGGGTAGGAGCGACGTGTGCTGGTGGCTTGTCTCTGTCTGGCCAGGAAGGACTGACCAGAGCCGGTGTTGGCAAGTCGGTCTTCAGCCGCCTTCTTCTGCAGAGACATGCCCTGGTAGGACACAAAGAAGAAGACCTAATTCTGGGAGTACCAAACTGTGCTATTTGAGGTTGATGCACATTTTGGCATGTTACAAGAACAATCTTCATTTGCATTATATTGGTACCTACATACAAAGCGCTAGTAGTGATAGAAAACAACATGCTTAATGCACCATCCTAAATGTAAAAGTGGGGTCAGCTTCATGCAGGTTAGTCATTTAGAGTTGAAGGTAAATTCAAGAAAGAATACTTGTTAGAAGCTGAAAAAGCATGAGAGATTCCCATTCAGCCAGAGTGATGATGGGATCGATTCTATTACATTATTATGTGTTACAATAGTCCAATCAATATCCCGGCCATAATCCTAATCAGAGCTTCAGCTATTTTATAAAGAGTGAGTAAACACAGGCATATTAAATCCCTACAAAATTACATTGAAGGTTGTGGTAGTAACATGACAAAGTGTGAAAAAGGTTATCAACACACAGGAAACAGCAATTTAGTTTTCATAGAATAATGGAGCTAATTTAATAATGTGTTATAGCAACATATAAGTGTAGATGCAGATATAGAGTAGTCAAGATACTTCCCTTAAAAGAAGCACATGCTCTCACACCAGTGCTCACCTGTTTCTGTAGGGCTTCTAAAGCACAGTTTTGCTGCCCTCTACTGTTACTTTTCATTAAATTATTTAAAAAAATGAAGGACTGTGCCACTGTAACACAACATAAAAAATAATGATCTTCCAGAGAATGTGAAACAGCTGAAACCCTGACTTCTTTTAAATCAAGGCTAAAAACCCACCTGTCGCCTTTGATTGATTGTAACTGGAACATTGATCCACATATTTGATGTGTATTTGCTTGATGATTGTGATGATGGCATTAGACAAAATGTAATGTTTATTGCTTGTTTCATAATTGATGACCTACATCATGTTTTTATGATGTAAAGCCCTTTGAACTGCCTTGTTGCAGAAAAGTGGTACACAAATAAACTTGACTTCATCTCTTACCATGTTGTACCAGGCTGAAACAATCAGTTTCTCCTCGTGATCTCGCTGGCTTTTTGTCTTGTCCATTTCCTTCTGTTTAAAATAAGCACAAAACATTAAAGTTACATTTAATAAAGTTATTTAATAAATAATGTTTATGTAACCCTTAAGTGTGGGCTCATTTACCTCCAGTGAGAGCAACATCCTCTCCTTCTCCTGGAGCTGGTTTTTCAGGGCCTGAACTTCCGGACCGGAGCCTTGGTTCTGTTTCGGGTCCAGCGTCCGAATAACCTGCAAGAGTAAAATTCAGAACCCGTGTCTGGATGCGTCGAACCACAGATGCTTGATGTGTGTAAATATAGAAATATAAAAAAGTGTTTTACTGAAACTTCACTCACACTTTTTGCTTTTTCAAGATATTTCTTGTATCTCTCCTCCATCTGTTTCATCTCTTCATCTTTTTTCTTCAGAGCTTCTTCAAGCTCATCCACTCGTTGGGCTAGTATGAAAATATCTTTAAGTTTTCTACATGTCCCACATAAAGTAATACAGATCTACATAAGCACAAAAAGATGCCAGGGTGAGCTGCTGGAAGACATGTCTACCAAGGCAGACAGTGCTGTATTTTGGATTGTATTTAATGAAAAAGATCCCAATCTGAGCTGCAGATCTTTGTTTCTGCTAATGCTACAGTTTTCCAAAGTTTTATGAAATTTTGCTTTTCGGCGATTTTTTTGTATTTCTGCTGACAAACGGCAGCGATCACATTCCTCCTCCACAGCTCTTGCCTTGGCAGGGAAATGAAAGTGAAAATAAGACTTCAAACATTTCAGCAGTTAGACCAAACTCACAGCTGGCATTGTATTTAGGCTCCATTTCATCGATGATAGCATTTTTCTTCAGTAACTCGTTGTTCACTTCTTGTAACTTCTCCCTAAAACAAAAAAAAAGATTCATAAAAAGTGAGATTTTGGCCAAATTAGATCAAAAGGTTTGTAGTAAGCCCTTAAAACAATCTGAGTTATACATGACTGCTTTATTTAAATGTAACTTACACATGTTCATCATATTTCTTCTTCAGAACTGATGACTGAAACAGAAACAAATGAAAAATGTTTTACAACAGAAAAAGAATTAAATCAATCAATACACAGTCATACATTTAAACTGACATGCACAATGTTTTAAAACTTTTATTTGTATTAGGACCTAGAAGTTAGAGATATGTGGTATTTATCATCAGTGTAAAGCCCTATAATGTAATAGTCAAATTAAAAACATAAAAGAGCATTCAGCTCACTTACATCATCTGCTTTTGAACCCTGTTCCTGCACCGTCTTTTGGAGCTCTTCCACCTGACTCTGCTCCTCCATCAACCGCTGATTGATTAATCTAAATTAAAATAAATGTAAAACTAATATGGCAACAATGTTTTTAACACTGGAATGAGAATACTGAAAACTTCACAGAAGTATATAAAATATTACAGGTCTTACAAAATATACAGGTCTCATGAGATCAACAGATCAAAATGAGAGAACATTGATGCCTATTCCATCTTGAATTTAAATAAACGTTAAACCGTGGGAAACAAAGTAGGGGGGTTATTTTTGGACAGTTTTCTGCACAAACCTGTTTTCTGTCTCCAGTTCACTTTTTCTTCTGTTGGCATCTTCCAGCAGGCTCTGCAGCAAAGCGATCTTCTCGTTGTCCGATCCCTCCTGGGCCAGCTTCAGCATTTTGTTTTCATGCTGAAGGCGAATCAGATGTTCCCTGTGGAAACGCACCGCAAGGACCAATTAGGTCAGAATCAAAATTATTAGCAGTAATCTCTAATTAACTTAGGGCAGTGGTTCCCAATGTGTGGGGGGCGCGGTGCCATTGCAGGGGGGGCACGGGAAGTGGTATGGATGAAAAAAAAAAAAAAACTGTTACACAAAAGTGTTTCACTGTAAATATGGTTTGTAGTGTGTTTTGTTGCAACCTGAAGTGTGAAATAAACTTCAGTGGAGTTTGAAAACAAAATATGTGTATAGGTTTATGTCTGGTTGAACAATGTGTGTGCACAGTTGATTTATTTATTTTTTGGAGAGGAGGAGGGGGGATTTTATTGTTATCCATAGCGGGGCCAAGAAAATTTTTGGGAACCACTGACTTAGATCACTAAATTAGGGATACATATAAAAACAAAAACTACCAAATTCAAAAGTGTGTATTAATACGGTGAATGTAAAGAAGTTTGCAAGAGTAGTCAATGTGCTTGGTCGTTTGGTCAAAAGATTATGACGTAAACTTGGCTTTGATTTGGACAAACTCTGTAGAAACTGTAAAATACCCAACTGAAAACAAGAGTCAAGAAAATAAGAACACCTTTTCAGTATCAGCGAGATGTTTAGCAATGTAGTCAGAAAAAACACAGGTTTTAAAACCCAGGTAAAAGGAAAACACATTTTGTACAACATTTCAGGACCTGTTTATGCATAATTTATGCAGCATAAGGAAGAGACTTCCAGCAGATAAGAGGACAGAAGAACACAGTTCAACAAAGTTATTCTATTTGATCTCTTTTGAGCTTTTAATCTCTGGAACATACAGGATGGTGAGAGTCTACATTCACCAGGGAATACACACAGACACTGATGTTTACTGTGAAAATGGCTAACATAAGATGCTTAAGAGTTTAAAACATAAACTGCCTCTTAATGCACACAACGTGACGTCAACTCTGCTCCTAAAGTATTAACAGCTCACAGCAGGACTGCTAAAAACACATTTGCAATGCTGTTCTAATAACTTCCTACTTCATGAATCAGAATCAGCAGGTCAAAGCTGATCAGTCCATCTCTGGTATATATTTTTTAATGAACTCACACTCAAAAATACATTTATATCACCTAAACTGCAAACATTTAAAAAGATTCTCAACAGATACTTAGTGAAAAATCTCAACTGAGGCATCTTTTTTCCATTTCGAAAGTCTCCAAGATGAGATATCCTCAGAGAATTCTCCTTTCAGTAGATTTTGTCTAATTGCTAGAGTTGTCTGAATTTGGGTTAAGCAGCTTTTCAAAGATTATAATTTCAGGATTTTCTGCATAATGGCCAATTGTTTTAGGTTCATAAGTGCTGTTAAAAACTACAGAACATAAACCCAGACACAGTAAAAACCTCCCTCGGAAAGCTGTTAGCGAGCTGATGCAACTTGTACAAAGGTGTTGCACAAAGCTTTAAAGCGAACTATCTCATTAGCCCGAAATAAGAAACTGTAACAGAAGAAAAGGCTTGTTGAGGATGTGGTGAAACACATACAATTCTGCGGATGATTCTGTTAAGCGACCATAACATTGTGATTAACTACCTGCTACCTGATAATAATTAGATAGTTTTGCTGCCAAAACAGCTCTGACATGTCAGAACACTGACTGAACAGCTGAGGGCCTCTGGAAGATTCACACAGAAGTCTAATAACACCTCAGACAGAACAGCAGCAGACAGAATGAATGAAGTATGAAGAAAGCAATGAATAAATGTAGAAATTTAAGAGCTAACTGAAGGTAATTTAAAACCCCTTCACATGGCCTCATCATGTCAAGCCATTGACATGGGCCTGACATGATGAGGCCCATGTCAATTTTAACCTCAGGAAAGAGGTTAAAATTCTGTATGGGAAGTAGAGGGAAATATTGGCCTACTCATACCCTATTAAAGAACTAAAATTGAAAAGATTCAATTTAAAACTTTAATTTCTAAAAAAAATATTTAGCAATAGTCATAAAGAAAGCCTTTTAGTATTGCTCGGATGACTATATAATGGTCCGGGTAAAACGGCTAAGAAGTCAGGGGACAAGAACTTCAAAGGTGCCTGTGCTAAAATAAAAAAAAAATTAAAAAAAGGGGTCACATATAGTTACATATTGTTGAGCTGTCACATTTTCAATCTCAGAGAGGTAATCAAGTCCCATTTTAACAATGCCAATTTGTTCCTATAAAGAAGCCCGAAGTTTGTAGATTTCCAGCTTAGAACAGGTGGGCCAAAGCAGGAGAGTTAAAGTTGGATCAGAAAACACTTGACTGCTACAAAGTGACCAGAGACTGTTGACAAAACAGTAAAACATGGAACTAAAAAGTCTAATTTACTTACCGGATTTCTGGAGTGGTGATCTCAGCAGCCAGGGAATCTGAGCCTTCATTGCCCGCTAGTGGGAACAAACCTGATAAAACAGATAATAGCAGTTAATTTTGTAAAACAAATGTAGAATAATGGATTATGTTTGTTAATATTTTATCACAAAGGTTTTCTCTACTTGATGTTAGTTGTCCCTCTTGAGCCTGAACGCAGTGCAGTTCCTCAATAGTTTCCTTAAGAGAGTCTCTCTCTGTTCTCATACGCTATTTAGGGACAGAGTTAAAGACGTGCAAATAGGGAATACATTACTACATCAAACAGAAAATATACTTTGGAGGGCTTCATTGCCCTCTGAATTCAAAAGACATTACATACATCTTTTTCTTTTTGTAGAGAGTCCACTTTCTCTTTGAGGCGTTTGTACTCAAACTCCATCTTGTCTGCCTTTTTAGACTCTTCTGAAAGTCTGTTCTGAAGTTCGACCACCTGAGGAGAGACGAGGGAGTTCCCAAAAATCACCCATCATAATTTCTTAAAAACTTGCAAGAGCACCATGACTGCAAATACAAGAGAGTTTGAGTAGGCTCTCTATCAGTAAAATCCCAGCTGGTCAGGTACCTGTCTCTTGTAGGTCTCCAGTTGGCCCTTGGCAGCACTGGCCTTTCGAAGCTCCTCCTCCAAACTGACATTAGTCTGCATTAACACTGTGTTCTTCTCCTCCAGAAGCTTAATCTGGAGCACAGAGAGCAATATTAGCCATATTTATCACATCTGCTTTGCAGGTAACTTTTTAGGCCGACAAGCAGGTGATTTGTCAATGTGTTACTGTACCTGTCTCCTGAGTAGCCCCATGTCCTCCAGTTTTTTCTTGTAGTGTTCCACGGTACCCTCCAGTTTGGAAACCTTGTCAGATGAATGTCTAAGAAGAAAACAAAGTCCTAAATTATTGACTTAGTTTCTCAAAGTATTCATACTCATTCCATGTTACAAAAATAAATGTGGTTTTACTGAGATTTCATGAGACAGACCAAGGCAAACCAAACTAAACATTTTAAATATTCTTGTAAATGTAACTTATAAACCTATTCCATAAATCATTTTTGGTTAACTTTTCCCTCCCTATTAAGTGACAGCATTAAATTACTGAAAGGTGGACTTGTATGCTATACCTAGTTGACCGTTGAGAGCAATTGGTGGTCGGGAATTGTATTTAGTAGTTTATTATTTATCTTTTAGGATCCACGTTAGCTAGGCTTTACATACAGCTACTCTTCCTGGGGTCAAAAACACACATCATGCAGTAGAAATATAGCCGATGAAAGATTGAACATACCTAGCAATAAAATTAGTCACAGTTCATACAAAGTGTTGAGAAATTTATAAAATACAGAATAATTAACTATTTCAGATTTATGTATGTTGCTCGTAAAAAGCTTTTCAGTTTCCTTTTTGAAAGCTGACTTCTGTTCAGCTTTTTATGAGAGTTATAAACAGATATTTCCACGCATTCATTGGTCTGTAATAAAGGTGCATTTGAGAAAATTAATGGTGTGTGAGAAAAGGGGTAAATACAAACCATGTGTCACTCCGCTTATATATTTATTTGTAAAAAAGAAAGAAAGAAACTGAAAACAATAAACCTTTTCTCTTATAATCTACTTTAGCTGGTCAATCATATAACATCCTAATACGTTACAATGAAGTTTTGGGTTGTAATGTGATGATTTTCTTCAATTATTACAAGTCTTGTTTGTTTTACTAAGATAACTTCCGTGTGCCTCCCAATCATACCTAAGCACATCCATCTCGTCCTTCAGAGATTGGGCTTCATCTGCTAAAGACGTGAGTTCTTCATTCTGGGACTTCACATCTAGGAGCTCTTTCTCCAGCTCCTCACAACGGATCCGGTAGTCGTCTTTTGCCGCCTCCAGACTAACAGAAAGTATAAAAATCAACACGTCTGTAAAGAAAACATCAACTTCAGTCTATTCAGCTACTAGTTTGTGAAGCTAGTTCTCACCGGAAGGTTTCTTCTTGTAGCTGCTCCAGCTGTGTCTGCAGCTGGAGATGTCTTCGTCCAGCAGGGCTGTTTATGTCCTCGATAGAGTCAGACTGGTTAAGTCTCTCCATCAGAACCTGGTTTTCTGCCAACAGACTGCTCTTCTCCTCTTGCAGAGCCGCTACCTGAGACGGTGAAGTTGTTGACGATGCAGGCAAAGGACAGGAAGCGTGGAATGAAAGGAGGAAAAAGCAGGGAATCCAGAGAGGTGAACAAGGCAATGACATAAAAAGCAGTTAAAGATTTTAAACTTGAGATACTTAAAATACATAGATTACACTTTAGTTTCACAGAATTTAGTCCATTAGTTCCTCAATCACTGCATCAACATATTACTCTGGTAAGTACACACCAAACACACATCAATGAGGCAAATAAACAAATTCCAACACAGCAGGAGGGTTGTATATGGAGACATGTTTTCTTTTCAGTTTGATAACCAAGGAATCAAACTCCACATAAAGCAAAGCAGAAGCTGGCTGCCGTCCTTTTCAAACAGCAAAAGCAAGAACTCATCATATGTTTTTAAGAAATTAAAATATTTTGATATGTTCAAAGGCAAAATTACCCATCATGCCATTTTTATCATTTTTCAGTTCCCATATTTGATCAAGATCAACTTAATATCTAAAAAACTCAGAGCTACACACAACGATCATCAAAAACAACAGGAAAATGGTCACTGATCTTCTTTAAACCGTCCGGCATTGACGACTCCTAAACTTTAAACCACCGGCATAAACTATGTCACTGTGTCTAGTGAACTTATGGTTTCATTTAAATTTATTAGACCTCAAAGTGAACTTATTTTAATGAGCTATTAAAATAAGTTCATTTCTTGATGATATTTTAATATACTGACATACACCAATAAATGGCTTATGATAATGACCTCTAGGACAAGTTGCATTGGTGTGAAAATTCCAAGATCGCAACAAGAAAATACTCTAACTAAGGTGTGGGTGGATTGAAAAAAAGCCAGAAATAACACAAATGTCTATATTCAAAATAAGAAAAAAGTTTTTGAAGAACATACTCCCTATGGAATTTTGAGATTCACAAAGGCCAAAAGTTCCAAGATACAAAAAATAACAGAAAGTCTTAAGGGAAAAAAAAGGTCTTGCTGTAAATGTTTTTTTTTTTCCCCCTTTCATTTCAACCTCTTTCTCTTGCCGTCTACTGCTGCTACTAAAAAGGATGAAACACACTCAGGTGAGATACGCTCAGGATCAGTAGTGCAGGACACCACCTGACACACTCAGACAAAACTGCAGCTCTAGACGGTGTGCTCCAAAAGCACCACGTGTAGATGTGTGCACAAACGTGTACACGTTTGCACATGCTCACAGTTTGGAGAAGGAAAATCTGGTGCAAGCAGGCTGAAAACAACGGCAGGACTACTTAACACGGCAATCAGTGTGGATGGAAGGTAGACAAGAGAGAAAATGAAGTTTGGATTTACCCTCTCTTCTAGCTCATTAAAGTCTAACCTCAGTCTATCACGCTCCTCTTGGGCATGGAGGGCCTTTAAAACAAGCCACAAAGTGTTGAAACAGACAGGAAAGAAATG
The DNA here is from genome assembly GCA_903066815.1 of Brachyrhaphis roseni. Classification (NCBI taxonomy): domain Eukaryota; kingdom Metazoa; phylum Chordata; class Actinopteri; order Cyprinodontiformes; family Poeciliidae; genus Brachyrhaphis; species Brachyrhaphis roseni. The sequence goes on from CAEFZY010041028.1 coordinate 25,456, forward strand.
GGAAACTACTTAAAGACAAAGAACAACAAGTACAATTTTAGATCCACAGCTGCTTTTTTACGTTTTCCAGATCAGAGTTCAACAAAGAGACTAAAAAGAAAAAAATTATTAAAAAAAAAATCACCATGAGTTTTTCCTGCGAGGAACAAACCTATCAGGTTTAATGACATAACATAAAAAGTAATGAAGAAAAAAAAGAGAGCAGATTCTTTTGTTTAATATGAAACTGAATAACATCTGTTAAATTAAGAAGCATAACACAATCAGTGTTTATTAAAGAATTTAAAAAACATATAAGAAAACATGAGAAATGTTCTCCCAGTTTTCAATATTTTATAAAAGTTGTCTGGACTTCTAGTAGTTAAAAAAATGCATTGTTAGAGTATTTTTTATTATTATTATTATTATCATTCTAAACTGACCTGCAAGTCAAGCTCGCGACACCGCTGAGCAATCTCTTCCTTGGTTGCCAAAGCATCATTCAGCTCCTCAATCGTCTTCTTAAGCTAAAAACAGTGAAAAATACAACATATTAGGGGTGTTGTAAACAAATATTTTAGTAATCGAGTAATCTATTGATTATTCTTACAATTAATCGAGTAATCGGATAAAAAAAAACAGCTAAAATAAAACATTGGTAAATCTAACAGCAGTATTACTATCATCAACATCAGTCCAATTTTCACATTAGAGCTTCCCTAACAATAACTTTTCTGCAGTTTAGAAAATTAACCTGTAACAATAATAGCTCGCTTTCTAAGTTAAAAAGAAGAAACGTTATACAAGAACCTGAAGTTATATTCAATTTAATAAAAAGGCAGTCTCACAAATACACTAATGAAGAAATGTCTATACTCCAGCTTTTCCTTTATGTATTCATCTTCAGTCAATTTAATAGATGAACTCTCACCTTGCCCAGAGCTTTTGTGTTTATGTTAGCGACGGGATTTGACACCTTCGTTCGTCACACACAGAAACTCATCTACCAGCTATGTACCGCCACACATTTGTTGAAACCGGGATGATATGAAATGAATTTTCCGGTTCGTCCGTAAAGCTACACTTACGTTAATCATCTAATGCGCAGCCGCCCGCAGTGTTCAGTCTATCCGCACACCTGTATAAATACACCTTCAGCGCTCTTCCCCGCTGTTCGCTCTGAACCGCCACCAGGCAGCAGCTCCAGGAGGAGAAAAGCTGCCGTACTCTGAGCATCGCTCCCGTCATTTTAAATGGAACCACTATAAACCCAATGCTTACTGTATTGGTCCCCCGAAAAACGACAAAGACCCAGACGTTATCATGAATCAATGAAATCCTTCCAGGCCGTACTTGAAAACTGAACGTTATGCTGCTTACAGTTAGATTTCGTCAACAACTCAGGCGGAAGTGAGAGTTCTTCGCAAGGCAAGTAATAACCCGGCCGGAACACGGTGCGCTAAATAATAAAACATAAATTAACGAAGCTTCGAGGCAGATACATTTTCCTCGAGAAATTTTAATAATCGAGGTACTCGAATCACCCGAGGAATCGTTTCAGCCCTGCAACATAGCAAAATTGCACTGAATTGTTCGACTAAACTAAACAGTTTAAACTGAACAGATGGCTGGGTCACAATCAAAATCCTCTCAGATATATATAATATGCGCTCTTTTGGATTTAGAAGCATAAAATCCAAAATGAGTCACCAAATTTCTTTGGGAGATCAGCAGGTCATATATGAAAAGGAAAATAAATAATCAATAGAAGAACTGATAATGTAACTATACTTATGACTTTCAAAAGGTTTAAAATAAACTTTTAGACTGTTTCAGACCTGCACTGATTCTCCCCTTACAAAAGCTCAGCTGAAAGCAGATATTTATATATATATATTGTGTAAAAGACATGACCATTTGTTGCTCACTCGCATGAAAACAGACAATAACTTCTTCTTTAGATCAGATACCCTCTGATAGGATAAACATTATTTCAATTTGTAAGAATAATTAGATTTTCTTGATTTTTTTTTCTATTAATTGCAAATTTAGATGTTTATGCAGTCTTAAATTACTGTGCCTTTAGTCAAGTCAAACAAGCAAACTAAAAAGTCAAATAACAGATTGCAAAGGCACTATGTGATAAAGATCTTCGTTTTTAAGACCATGGTTCAATTAGAACATGCCCCGTCATGTTGTAAGGAAGGTTTACTCCAGAAGGGATAGATCCACTTTACAATATAGATCGCATCATGTGAAAAGAACAGATTGGACTTCCAAACTGACAACACCCCTTTGTATACTGCTGATCTCAGTCCCTCATAAAAGAAGCTGACATTCTTCTGGCATCCAGCAAAATGGAATTGATCTTGTTAATAATAAAACTTTCCATACCTCTCTGTCCAGATCTACATACGAGTCATTTCCTCCAGGGGTGACAGCAGTCTCTTTACTCATCAACTGCAGGGGGGGAAAAAAACACCCATTGATTGTTTACAATAAATTAAAAACACAAAGGATGAGTCAAAATAATATAAATGTCAGAACAAAACAGAACAAAATGTCCACCTCCTGAATGGCGGTCATCACAACATGCTGTACTGATTCCTCCATCACCATTATGGTCTGGATGTATTCTATGCGATGCAAAACAGCAAACAAAATCTATCAGACCATGCTGCATAGACACAGTTCATCTGCTGATAATCTATACCAGCTTTATTATCAGAGGGAGAAATAAGCACCTTGTTTCTGTTCGCAGTTAACGGCACAGCCCAGAATGAGTTGTAACATTCTCCCGAGTTCTGCAGCATCAGAGTGCTCTCCTATCAAATTTACATCTGGTAGTGTGAAATCATTGATGTGTTGACCTAAGACCTGAAAAGAAAAACATTAAATATTTATTTCATCTATAACAAAATCATCTAAACCTGAGAAGAGACTAAATCAAAACTCGCACAGCTGCATGTTCTTACTTCCTGGTAATAGTCCAGTATGCCTTTCAAGATTTTCTTTAGATTGCTGACCTGTCAAAACACGTTAAATTTCTTGGTTAAATTTCTTCATTACTACCATACACTCCATACATTTACTGTTGAGAAAGGGCAGCGCTGACCTTTAACCTCCAGTTGTCCCCGGCCTCTGGCTTGATCCTGGTAATCCAAGCATCATTAAAATATGATGCATCTCTAAAAAAAAAAAAAAAAAAAAAAATCAAAGAAAATATTAGTGTTCGGCAGCATAAATGTGTCAAGACAAAAACATAACAGTGAAACAAACAAATAAATGGAAAATTAAATATATAAAAGCTCACATTTTCTGCAGGACTTGGGCCATTACGACCCCACCGGTCAAATCTTCAACTGTCTTACATGGTGCTTCCACTCCAAATGTTTGGATCTGTGTAAGCAGTAGGCAAACATGCATACACACACACACACACACATTTTTAGGGTAAGCTGCCAGCAGATTAACCAATGTTACTGTTTAACACAGTGGAATGTCAACATTTTGATTACTTTGTAGTATGCAAACTAAAAAGAGAATGAAACAGTTTTTGTTTTAGAATAAGGTTGTGAATTTAAACTTGTTTTTAAAGTTTATTGTGCCCTCTAGTGGTTCATAAAACACCATCGGTATTATTAACAGGTCTGATAATATTACTGTGAATTTGGGTGGAAATCTTCTTCATGCATTTTTAGAATTGTGTCCAAAATATCTGCAGCGCGACACAGAGTATTAAGCTCTTAACAGTGGCAGGGAAACAGGTGGAAAATATCTGTCGTCAGAGAATTTAAAGACATGTTTTTGTGCCAGGAAACACAAGCTAAACCGGATGTTTATTTGCCAGTAGAAGTAGATATTTTAGAAAGTACTTACTGAAAGTACAATCTGAGTATTTACACGCACTGTCCAAGTCCACTTTGCTTCTCCTCACCACTTACTTCCTGTTCCATCACCTCAATAATTTTCGGATCCTATTCTTCTTTCCACACTACCTCACATGCCATGTCATCACTGTCTTTTCCCCACAGTTGCAGTTTTCTCCTGCTAGTACAGGCAGAAAGTATGCAGCTGTAACGGATATTATATTCTTCAGTGTAGATGCCAATGAAACATGCGCCAAAGGAGGAGGGAAACTTGTTGCAGGAATGCTGGAATTCAAACAGTAAGAAAAAAGACGAGGTTTGAAGTTAGGTTGCCTCATTTTTCCGTACTGGGAGGAAACGTAAGAAGCAGCTATAAGCTCTCTAAGAACATACAACCTGGAGTCCATTTGCGTCTCTGTTTTATTTCATTTTAATTTATCGGCTTCAGGATCCATTTTCATGAATGGGTCTTTTCAGCTTTTGGAAGAATGTTTCAATTTCTAGCTCTAACTGGCATCAGAGTACTTGAAGAGCTAAATTACCAAATCTCAAATGAGGCATAGGACTAACTCTTCCATAAAAAAAAAAAAAGTCCATCATATTTCCCTATAGTTAAAGTTCTGTCAATGAAATGCCAGTCACCCTCTTCTGAACCTCCAACCCCTTTCACCTGCTGCTGTCCACTGCTGCTCAACTGGCTGAAAGAACCTTTGCTTATACCAAAGCTGAAACTGGATTCCCTCTTCTTCCTCATAATACATCTAAATTCTCAGCTCAGCTTGTAAACAGTTTTCATCATCTCGAGCTTGATGTATTATAACACTCTGTAGTAACTAACTAAACTTCTAATGTTAGAATATTATCTTTAAATATATAATTTAAAAAGCAAAATAGCAAAAACACTTGAAAACTATCATGCTTAGAGGGAACTTATGTTCCATATGTATTATGGGTATGTAAAAAAAATATATTCTTAGTTTCTCATCATTTACTTTAAAAGACGCAGTTACACTTCCCTCATCAATCTATCTAACTACTGAAAGTAAGAACCTCTGCTGATTTAAGCGTACACATTATCTTCTCTAATGTCTATGCTACTCACTTTTCTCCAGTTTGAGGTACTATATGGAGAATCAGATATTGCCGACTGAGATCACAGATGGTAAATAGTGGGAAACGGTGCATCTCAAAACGATGTTCAATTCCATATCCATTCTGGGGAGAGAACTGAAGCACAGCCATAAAGCAGGCAGCGTGAAGAAACATTGTTCTAAATGTTTTCAGCTACAACATTTGCTCTGCATCATTTCCTTTTGCTGGAAAGATGAGGAAGGAAAAACACAGGGCGAACTGGCACTTAAAACACAAATGGGATGCAGGGAAATGAAAGAGATGAAAACATTTTCACATAGGGAATAACCTGTTTGACAATCTTGGAAACTTCAGCGGCAAATTGGAAAACAGAGCAACATCTGCTGTTGCAGAGTTAAACATATTCAGACAATCTGAAACTAGCAGCTACATGAGGTAAAAAAAAAACAAAAAAAACATACAAAATTACCAGTTTTCCTATGTTTAACGCACTAAAAAAACAGTGATCATGACTAGCAGTTCACATCTACAGAACTGGTACACAACCAGATAAAGGATTTAAGCGATTTGAAGCTCATGTGGAACCAATAGTATAGAAGCAGAAGAGAGAGCAATGCAGGTGGCTTACTTTACACATTGTGTATCTGTGAATTGGGCCTCATGTTGCTTTATAAAGCTTTCTGTGCAGTTAGAGCTGGAGTACACACACTTGCAAATGGTTTGTCTGAACATTTCTCTGGTACTGGATCCACTATAAACCCAATCAGTTACAGACAGCTAATGTGGTTCCCTGATAACTAAGTAGCAGATGTTAGTCTCATAAAAGACATGATGTAAATGTTTACTGTTTATAATTTACTGTTTATAGATGCACCAATCACCAAGAGACATTAAGTTGCCTCTTGGTGATGTAGTAAAGATGCGTTTAAATTAGCATAAACCGATATGCTGAATCAGTTTAATTAATCTGGAACCTAACCATCGTGTAATGTGAAACATTCAAAGGCTCGATATTCGCAGTTGTTTCAGATTACATCCAGTTTGCTTTGAGCACACAGCCCAGCACTGCAGGATAAACGGGCTCAAATAAAAAGCTAGAAGAGGCTTTAATTATATCAACTAATTCACAATGGAAATTGCCGTCCACAGCTAGCACAGGTCAAGTAAAAACATGGATACCAAATCCAGCAGGTTTACGATGGACTGCTGAAACTGAAACTAAGCCTACATATGTTCAAATTGAAGTAAACACAAAACTGAAGGGCCGAGTGAGGTCAAAGAGGAAATCCACACCTATCGGTTTGCGGAAACAGCTGGGAAAATGAAATGTTCAACCATAGGAAAGGGAATTAAAACAAAAGGCTGCAGGTTAAGTAACAGACAGTAATCAGATGTGTTCTTCAGTTTGCATCCAGACAGCATGATGCACTAGACAATGCTGAGGAATACAGATACAACAAAGCAAGAATGTATCAAGCTCTTCAATCAGTGCCACATGCCTGTCTTTGTTACACAGGCTACTGACCTATGCAGGAAGTTTGTGTGACAACATGTTCCTTATGACAAGTTTCCATAACAAGACACATCTTACGACCCATAATCAGTGTTGTCTAAATAAATAAAAAAAAATAGCAATGGAAAATTCTAAGTTGCATAAACAGATAAACTTTTGCAGTGAAAATAGATATCTTTGTAAAGAATAGATGCACCAATCAACCACTTACAGGTTGATACTAATTTATGTTTTCTTTTTTTCTTTTCTGAGAGTTCTGAACTGGCGATCTTGATTCTTAACACATGCTACTTTTTTTTTTGCAAGTACCATCGCATATAAACAGGAGACAAAGTGCAGCAGGTTCTTTAATAAATGTTGAGTTTTACAGCAGACATGTACCAGTCAATCAGAATCAGATTATTTTCCCTTCATCGGTTCATAATCAGCAAAAGGCAGTTTTAGTGGTGAAAATTTAAAACATTTCTTTAATCTGGACAATAAGATATCTGGATCTGTAATGTAAATATATACACTTTCCTGAGATGTAAACATGTGACCAGAGCAATTTTGATATGCTTTCTGAGAACATTGATCAAATGTCCATCAACAAACATTACATTTCTAATTTACCAAACAGGGTGAGCATCAGCAGAAGTATTACATCTCTGACTAAAGAGAGCTGGGAGATTTTCTCCAACAATGTCAACATGAACGACAGAAAACCACGTGACTTTGGGGTCTGACAGCTTTTCAGCCCTGTAGTTCAGATCTATAATTCCAAGTTTGGCTAGATTTTGAGAGAGTACAGATAAATGCTTAGGGAAGCTTCGTGTATCTGACAGCTGGATCAGTAGAAAGAATGAAGAAGGACGAGTGAGCATCATGCTACACTGACAACAATGACAGGAATTCAGTCTCAAAACTGACACGTTAAACGATCTAAAGGGGTGGAGGGGAGAGGCTTCGCCAAAGAAATGCTAAACTAAAGCCTATCTAACACCGATGTTGTCTGGATCTACTGTTTTTACATACAGATGGAGATTTAAGAACCAGAAAGTTAAGCTAATATTAAGTAGCAGCATATTTGATTTGTGCTGGAATCGTAATTCTGGTCACACGATGGTGGATGGTGGCTAAACACAGCAAACAGCTGGCCTGCATACGTAACCAAAGTCTCATTTTCCTTTAGCCAGCTAACGTTTCCTCTGTTAGCTCCAGGAGCTATCGCTAGCTCTTCTATGCTAGCTAGCATCGCCCCGGCGCCGGAGAGCTGTCTGTCATCATAAAAACAGTCTGGTTTAATTATTTACCCATGTCAAGAGACTTTCGCAGAGTTCCATTCGATCCAATGACTCTGATGTACTCATGGTTAGTTCACGTAGGCTGGCTGAGTCTGCGTGGCGAAGGGAGCCCGAACTCAACAGCGAGCTTCATACACTCCAGAGATCTCTGCTGCTTTTTCTGTGTCTCACCAATCCGTCGGCCAGTGATCGGGTTCGCTGCTTTGCCCAAGCCGGCGCCTTTCGGAGGCGCTGTGGGCGGGCAAAGTCAGCAGAACTGTTAGGGTTTTTATTATTATTATTATTATTATTATTATTATTATTATTATTATAGAGTATGTAATATGTGTCTCAGACAGATTGTTTAGCAAACAAAATCATTTGTTTTTATAAAATTTATGTTTCGCTTATTTTTACTTTTCAGCTGTAAAATATTACTGAAATTATACCCTACAGTAGATTGTAGGGCAACATTTCTAAAACAATTCATATCCATAGATTTTTTTTTTCGTACAGTTTGTTATCGGAGTTTAAAACAACTCGAATTTATGAGTAATTGTCAAGTGGAAAAAAGTTTAGTTTTTCAAAAGTGGTTTTAAAATTAAAACTACTTTATTTAAACGATACAAAGAAGTGGAAAGGCTGCATTTGTACCCAGCTCTTCTGAGTCAGTACTTTGCAGCACCTCCTTTTACCTCTAGTTTACTCAGCTCAGATAAAGAGAATTAAGATCCATTTTCAAGTCTTACTAAGGATTTAGTTCTTAACTTCACCTGTAAAAGTTCTAACTCCAGAAAATGGTCTATGCAATCCCATAGGTTTAGATCAGATAAAAATCACTAAGGAAAGCAGTTTCCAGTAGCAGTACACCAACAATTTTGTTTTCATTTTCCTTCAAAATTCTATTTTATGTTTGTTGTTCCAATGTGATAAAACATGGAAGAGTTACCTCTGTCTTTTTTGAAATTGCCATCAAACCAATTAATGTTTTGATCAAGCCATTTAATCTGATCTGTGATGAACAAGCTTGGTGAACAGCCACTCCTGCTTCTCCCATCCAGGCCCGATTTGTCATGGTGAGCATTGACACACCAATATAATCATTCCATTGCTATGACAAGCACCATGGCTATAAAGTAATTGTGAAATTCATGACAGAGGGCCACTGGATTAATTTAAAATGACTTTGCTGTGGTGGGAAAATCTTAATTTTGACAATGTGTAGTTGCATATGAACTGCTGTTTTGTGAAGGTAAAAGTTTATAAAGTCTATCAAAATACCCTGAAAAATACAGATGTGTGCATTTTTTAATCACTTATGTGAAATTCCAGGGCGAGAACTGATTCCTCAGAGATGTTTCCCCATATGAATTTCTCTCCCAACCAGTTCTGAGGTCTAGAAAATTAGGTGAGATAATACTTTAAGCGGCTTTGTTCTTGGTGTTGAAACAGAGGTGGAAGTTGCTGAAACACCACTTAGACAAAGTGGATGAGCTGCCAGTCAATTGAAAAACAAAAAAAAAGGTTTGCCACATTTTGGCATGTAAAGTTAATGCCAAAATTGTAAACAGAATTTAACATTTACATAGCAGCTGACTTTCTCATAACTTGTTAAGGAAGGATTTTTCTTCGAAGTGGAAAATCCTTCCTTAACAAGGAAGGATTTTCCACGGGTAAAAGGAGTTACAGTTAAGAAATGTTAGAAAGACCAACTTTGTGGAAATAAAAGCATCAGATTAAAATACAAATGCAATGCATGTATTGGCATGTGGAAAGAATGTGTGAATAGACTAAATCTTTTATTGTAGTAGCATAATCTCACACACACATACAAAGTGAAAAACATAGCCTTTGATATTTGGAGGGTATTTTCTATATGGATAAAAAGATTTTATTTTTTTAAAAATTATCCAGCTCCTCAATTATCTGTACCCTCTACACCTCTGACCAACTGGCCTCTATGGAGGATGAGGACACATATTCATTTTGACACCATGAACAGTGAGGTAAAACGGAGGAAAAAAATGATCAAGGCTTAATGCTAGTGAACAGCTGCAAAAGGCAACAATTAAGTCAAGACTAAAACTGTATAATATTGTCTACGCAATTTGGTTGTTTGAAAATGATGCCATCAAAGGTAAATACAGTGAAGGATCTGTGATTCTGTGAGCTTTTTTCATTGAATTCAGTAAGCAGATATCAGCCTCCGTCCACAGCCATGTCATTCCACAGACCTTAATCATATGGAAAAGCTGATGAGGGCATAAAACAGGACCCCAGATTCTAGTTAATATTTGAAGATGTTCCAACATTGTGAAATATAAGTATAATAGGAGTAAATGTATTGACAGGTAAGGCAGGCTGTGCATAGTATTGATTGTTACACCAGAGATTTGTTAAAAGCAATTCATTCTTGAAATACATCTCTTCTAAATGTACTTGAATTGAAAGTTCAGATTTTTTTAAATATTCATCATATTGTAATAAAACAAGATTTTAAGATCTTTTGCAAGAAGTGCCAATTAATGTAACTTTTGAAAGCAAAATAATTGGTCTGTATGGATTTAAACTGACAGTGCAACCCAGTGGTCTTCAGTAGCACAGGCATGACACCTTTCATTTCATCATCTGAAGAAAATACACCTATTCCACTGAAAACACTATTTACACATAAAAAAAAAGATCTGCATTGTACATGCTATTGCCAACAGTATACTGAATAAAAAAGGACGCAAACTGTTGAAGAATTGACGATCTGATTCCATAGCTCAAACCAAATTTACTTTTCACAACAGAATGTTAAAGTAAACTTAACAGAAATGACTTCACATTCATTTTTTAGATGATTTACATTCAAAATTGTCCAGGATTATCCATTTATATTTTCAGAATGGCTTTTAAAAAAACATTTTATGCAAGAAGGTGTTAAACATTTCCTGTGTGCATGCAGGAAGCAGGTTTTGATTACTGAGTTTAAACTATTACTTAAAAAGATCATTCAGAGAATTTTTACAACCGGTTGAACAAGCTCTGCTTTCCAAGTTATCATAAAATATGCATAGTTACATGTTATTGTAATGACGACAAGCTCAAACAGGAACTCTTTTACCATTCAACACTTGTTTTTTGAAGTGAAAATTAAGATGGAATTGTTACATATAAACCCATAAATACAAGACTTCCAAGACGTCATTGTATTGCACAGTTGACCATATTATGTTGATATTATTACTTAATAGATTTTTTTTTTTTTTAATCGGTAAATCTTGAAGCAGTATATTGTTCACACATGTTCATTTGATCGTAACTTGTTTGCCTGAAATCCTTCACCTTGTAAATTTCAATGGGAACTTTTGTAACAAAAGCTGATGTTCACAATGTTTTGCTAATCTCTGTCCAGTCAAATGCTCATAGTCCATTTAATTAAAGTGAAGCCCTCTGAGAAAACCCAATATTTTTAAGAAACTCTTTCAAGTATTGAAATTATATTTCAATACTTCAATTGCAATGTTTCTGTGTGTAGGCCTAGCCGTTAAGCCTCTGCGTAACCACTTCTCTGTACATGATAGAGATGTACACAAACAGGAGGAGGATCACAAAGAAGTCGTCCATGAAGCCCAGAAGGCCGAAAAGAGCTTCCGGGAGAATGTCGAGTGGCGAGGCCAGGTAGGTGATGGCACCGATGAGACAGAGAAGAATTCGAATCCGGAACATCCAGAAGAGTCCGCCCACAGAAAACATCTCCCTGAAGGCATGACGGAGCAGGGTGGGGACGTCCCGCAGCCTGTCCATAAGCTGACAGGAGGAAAACAGACAAGATATAATATTATAAAAAGGTGTCTTGTAAACTCGGGCCACATTCACCGGCATCCGCTGCACATATGAGTAAAAGAAAAACAACTCTAAACGTAGAAAATATGCATTTCCTGTAAAATTGAAGTGTGAATGATGTAAACTTAATGTCACTGCTGAAAACATCAAAACTACTTGAAGCCAAATGCAGAACAGTTGCTGAAATAAGAAGAAGCAGCAGAAAAAAGTAAAACAGTCTGCAAATCTTACACAGCAAAACTGTCTGCCTAAAATGGATAACAACTTTAAGTTGATGCTAAAACCTCAGATAATCAGTTTAAAAAAATGTTGCAGAACATGCTGCTCACTGACCTAAAGTGTAAGATAATAGCTAACATTAGCTGAAAGTTGATGTTAGCATAAATGCAACTATTATATTGGCTTACACCAACATGCCAACTAACATTAACTTGGGCTCTATAAAGTTATTAAAGTTGTATCTTAAAGTTGTCCATTATAGTGTTGGGTTTGTCTTCTTAATGAAGAATAAAATAAATACATACATATAGTCAAAGTAAAAGGTGAATTTTTTAAATAAAAATTTCAATTGAGATTATGCTGCTCCAAAAAAAGAATAGATTTTCTTAAGGTTACACAACTGAATATGACAGACACTCCAGGGCTATGTATATATTAGTATATTCTTTACATGTTTTTCTTGATATAGGAAATACAAATAAAATATTTTGAGGAAATGTAATATGAGAATTATATTTCAATACTTCAATTGCAATATAATAAAAAGAGATTTAAAGATCTCCATAGCTTATGTAAATGCAATCTGTATAAGGAAAAAAAAAAAAAAAGACTCACAGATCTTGGCTGACCAGAAAATCTTCGGTTGTAATCGTTGATGTCTCGTAATATAAGCTGAGGTTCGGCCTCGCCATCCTGAACCCTCTGAGGAGCGGTGTGCTCATGAAATAATGGAAACAGAAGTGTTACCTAGAAAAACACAAACAAAATACATGTCTAAGACAACCAACATAATCCAAAAACACAATCTAACAAAACATTTCTAAGAATCACTGAAATTAAACCAACTGTTGATCAAGTGTAACAGATCTTTTATAATTAGTAGTTTAATTTCACAATGGAATTCAAGCTTTTCAGGCAAACTCAAAAGAATTGTGCAGGTCAGGCAAAGCTTAGTCTTCATAAGAAGAAACCACTGCACCTCTGGTTTTAACTATAAAACCCACAAGATTTGTTTTTCCCACAAACTTTAAACGCATTAAAACATAACAATGGCATGATTGCAATAAGGTAATCGTATGGCATTGTATCAATCACCATTTGTCTGCAGATTGGGCAGTTGATTGCACCCAGCCAGGTGCCGTACCTCCAATAAGCTATAAGGCAGGAGCCTATCAAAAGGACAACATATAAAACAGCAATATTGAGAACACCAATGTTGTATAAATGTGAAGGAAAAAAAATTGACATTAATGATTGCAACAACTCATCGTTTCCTCTGTTTCTTACTATACTAACCATGCCAGAAACACATGAATTTGTAAAACAGTCCACATAGTTACCACAGAAAAGGTGTCCACAGTTGGTCTCCACAGGCAGCACAGCCTGTTGTAAACACACAGGGCAAGACATGTCTGTATAATACTGCTGTCTAGCCTCTGCCTGTGGATTTTCATCCTAAGGAGAAGAAAAATAGAAATGACTCAGTCATTTGCACATTATACAGATAAATAGATGTAATTGAAATGATAGTAATCATAGCATTTCAATAAAGATATAAATATTTTTTTTTTCCCTCACCCAAATAAGATTTAAATAGAGCCAATCTTCCCTGGCAAAATCATCAAGAATAATTACAAAAACAAAATTTATGTGAAAAAAAAAAGAAGCCAAAACATGGGAAGCACTTTTATTGCACAATATATTCAAATCAAAAGTTTAGTTTTATGACATGTTAAAATTATTGGAAAGAAATTAAACTGATTTCGAAGCAGTCTTTTTCCTCTTTTCATATTTCCAGTTGCAAATCTTTAGTTAGGCTTGTTTTCCTCCTTACCTGCTCAGTTTGGAGCTGCTGTCGGACAGCTCGAACGTGCTCCTGATTTTCAGGATGGATATTCTGCTCTTCCTGTCTGTAAAGGACAAGGAAGTTTTTTAGTAACACAAGTTTCAAACAAGATCACAGGAAGATTAAAGGTGATTTCTCTGACTGCTTGAGGAGACTACACCTGGGATTGTTCTGTTGACAATTTGTTTGTAACATATATGCATATGTTGGTTTCAAAGAACTCTATGAAATATAAATCGGTAAGAAAGAAATACGGTACCCAGCTGGATTTTTATATTAAAAATTATACTTCTGTGACCACTTATTGTGCACGTTTTATTTTTACAAATTTCTCAAAACAATTTAAATTAATCAGCCTGACTTAGTGGTTTACCTGCAGAGCAAAGTGAAGATGCCTGCAAGGAAGGTGAAACTGACAACCACTACAAACAAAACTTGGTTGCTAACACCCTCAATGATGGTGTCCTCATCTTGGATCAAGTAGTTCAAGTCCCCACCTTGACCATCCTCCATTATCCACGCTCATAGCCTGCAACAATGAACACAAGAGGAAAGTGTAGGTTACAACGGTTTTCTTTGACACTTTTATTTAGATCGAGGAATCATATCACATTTGTAACAAGCAGAAAAAGTTAATTTTTGGAATAACTAGAGCTAGAATGTAAGATGTAGAAAGCAAAAATTAAGTATGAAAATACAAAAGAAAATGTAGGTGACTGGTCCTTCAGCAGCTGCTGGACTTAACTAAGGGCAGAGACCCAAATTAAGTTGTGCTCATGGCTTTGTAAACATTTAGCCCCCTATGTATCAAACTCAAAGTACACATTTTAATGAATTCGTGTTGCAATACATACATTTTATTTTAAAAAATTCAAAGGACGAACTGAAAGGGTTGCTTACAATGTAAGCAGAGTTAACCCAAAGGGTTTGTCGTAATATAACGGCAATACTTTTTAGTGCAGGGCTGTCAAACTCCAGTCCTCAAGGTCCGCTGTCCTGCAGTTTTTAGATGTGCCACACGTACAAAACACTGGAATGAAATGGCTTAATTACCTCCTCCTTGTGTAGATCAGTTCTCCGGAGCCTTGCTAATAACCTAATTATTCTATTCAGGTGTGGTGCAGCAGAGGCACATCTAAGTTGCAGGACACCGGCCCTCGAAGACTGGATCTTGACACCCCTGCTTATGCGGATGTAATGGGTCAGGTCCGGTTCTGCTGGTGCTTCCTTTCTACAGACTCAGTCAGTGGTAAACCCGCTGTCTGAAAGGCTAGCTGTGCTAATGCTACAGCTCTAATTTGCTGAGGTTAATTTTGAGAACATTTGGCGCTCTTAAACGTTCAGGTGGATAAACTTTGACCGCTGTGACGTTTTGTTCCTTGACTGTTAGGAATTCTTCTTTACATGCTTTTATTTTGAAGTCTGTTTCGGTTTCCTGTCCTCATGTTCAGTTGACTTCCTGTCAACTGAACTGTTGACAGAAGTTGAAAGTCCTTCATTGGGACCCAGAACCTCCAGATCAGTTCTGAAAACCTAAACAAACAAACAAGAAGTGGCTTCTGAGTTTAACTTCCTGCCACATCCAGACCCGGTTTTCCCGACCAGAACCAGAACCAGCACCAACCTGTCTGTATGTTTACAGGTGAAACACAACGGACTGATCCAGGAGATGGAGCATCCGACGGCGGGACGCATCGCCGTGCCGGGTCAGCGCACACACACACACACACACACACACACAGAGACTGCAACCAGAGGTGTTTGGGTCATGTGACCTCCGGTTCTGTTGATGTTCTGTCGTTACACCAGCTTACTGGTCGTGGTTCTGGTTGGACTGGGTTCTGATCTGGATTCCTCTCTCTGTCTGGGACTCTAAATCACAGCGGAACATTTTTCCAGGAATTGTTGTCCTGATGGTGTTGGGCTCTCGGAACCAGACTCTCCACTGGGAACGCTGGGATTGTCCCCCTGACCCGACCCGACCCGACTGCAGATCCACAAACAAATATTTGTGAGTGGAACCGCAGCGTGCAGCTGAGGAGGTCCGCTGGGATGCCGGTTTGATGGATCTCTGCGAGTTTCCACTCAGGAAGCCGTTTGTCCTCCGCTCACGATTTACGGTCCGATCCGTCTCCGGACCCGACCCGGTTCCGACCCCAGGCTCACCTTCACGCCTCAGGTTCCCCTCGTTTGGACCAGTCCATCATTCCCTACAAACTTCAGGCTGTTTGGTAGCCAGACCTGGTTCTGATCCGGTTCTGACCCGTTCAGTGGTCGTCTGCTGTGTGAAAATCGCTGTCAGAGGATAAAATGTTTCCTCACAGTTCAGAAATCGAAGCATCAATAGAACCAGCAAGGTCCAAATATGGCAGAGACGTTCCTTTGTTCTGGTTCTGGTCGGTTTGGGTTTCATTTAACAGGAAGAACCGGACTGGTTTCACTTCACCGGACCTCTGAAGTCTGAGCTTTATCATCTGGAGCCGTCAGCTGTTCAGGTTAATCTATTATAGATCTGTTATCAGTAATAATCTGCTAGTTTAGTGTCTGATTTAAACTTTTATAAAAGTTGAATAAAGTTCAACATCAAAGAAAACAAACACCAGGCTGGTTTGGCGCTTTACCATTAGCTTAGCTTACGCTATATAGCAGGTTAGCGTTATATAGCGTTAGCTTAGCTTACGCTATGTAACAGGTTAGCGTTATATAGCATTAGCTTAGCTTACGCTATGTAACAGGTTAGCGTTAGAATAAAATTCTGGAGCCTTCGTCGCTCTGCATCAACTTTCTTCTTCTTCCTCCGTCCATCTTGGATCAGAACCAGAAGAAAGACAAAAATGTGGTGAATACAAGGATTACGTAACGTTATTCATTAATTATTCACCCTGACACACACACACACACACCATTTTCCTGACATATAGTACGTTGTGGGGACCAACTGCTACTTCTGGGGACCAAAGTCTGGTCCCCACAAGGGGAAACGCTGTTTTTGGGTCAGGGGTCAGATTTAGGACTAAGGTGTGAATTGAGTTTTGGTTAGGGTTAGGGTTAGGCATGTAATGGGTAGGGGTAGGGTAAGGGTAAGGGTAAGGTTTAGGCTGTAGAAATGAATGGAAGTCAATGGAAAGTCCCCGCAAAGATAGCAGCGCAAACGTGTGTCTCCACAAGGTATTAGAAACAAACGCACACACACAGATACACACATGCAGACTGTGTGATGTTCACGTTGAGGCTTGTTGAATAGGATAATAAGTTAGTTATGTGGTGAAAACAACACACTCGGCACGTGAAGCCCCCCCCACACACTACACACACACACACACACCCCCGGCCTGCCGGTCTGTGAGATCTGGCCTCATTAGCGCTGATCTGTAAAACCAGCTGATTGTCTGAGTGTCCAGAAATAAACAGCTTGTTCTCAGCTGCAGATTCTCATTTATTTCTGACTGGAAGCTTCATGTGTTCATTACTGAACCAGTTCAGTTTGTAACGTTTCATCCAGACTCAGTGGAGGAAAAGTTTAAAACATGACTCTGAACATTTTACACTGAACTGAATCTTTGCTTCCATTTGATTCAAAATCAAAGTTAGAGTCAAAAGGATCAATTATTCCAGATGATTTCTGATTTCATCTACAGGTGATCTCCTCCAGTCTGCATGATGAGTGGAGGCAGGCAGGCTTGATTCATTTTTAAATCAATTTCATGACATTTCATCTCGGTTCTGAATCACAGTGAATGAGAATCCAGTCCTACCAAACAGTCCAACCAGCTGATTGCCTTCAACAACATGTATTATTTTGTAACATTTCCTGTAAAATGTGCCGCAGTCTATTATATATATATATCTATATTTCATGTTAACAGAAGAGATGAAAGTGCAGAACATTCAGCATTTACAGGATCTGACAGATTTCCTGAATTTATTCTGCTGCCTGTTTTAAGGCTGAAACTCTTTAAGAGTTTGCATTGATTAAAGGGGGCGTGTCTGTGTGTCTGTCTGTCTCTCTGTGTGTGTCTCTCTGTGTGTGTGTGGGGGTGTGTGTGTGTGTGTGTGTGTGTGTGTGTGTGTGTTCAGGTCCAGCTGTGCGCTTCAGCAGCTTCCCCCTGAGCAGGCCGACACCACCTCCTCTGATTGGTCAGCACACGGTCCAGGTGCTAAGGGACACCTTGTCCTACAGTGACGATGTCATCAAAGAGCTGCTGGAGTCCAGGGCGGTGGCTCAGAATGAAGTGTCCTGATTGGCTGAAGAAAGAGAAGCTGCCAATCAGAGCCTTAGAATCAGAATGATGTAATCATGATGTCATAGACTATTTAAAGTGTAAATCTGAGCCCCGCCCCCAACAAGTCTTAAGATATCAGCAAAGTGGGTGGAGCCTATATGCACTGAGGGGCGTGGCCAGGTGTGTTAATGGGGGGGAGGGTCACGAGAGAAGAAGCTCTGCTAACATATGAACTTTATCGCTACATTTATATACAGTCCTCTGTTTTTGGACTTTAATGACGCCAGCGTTCTGCAGCTGTTCCTCGTCATGAGGAAACAACCAGAGCAGCGCTAAGCTAAGTCACACTAAGCCCCGCCCACAGCAAGGTGAGTCACACTAAGACAGGGTTCTACCTGAGGGGGCAGCACTGAGACAGTTTAGGTAAAATGAATGAATTTACAGAAAATTGTCAGAATCCAACAGAAACATAAAGATAAAACTCAAAATAATTTTTTAACAGGTTTATTTTATTGGTTAGTTACACTTTAATGAATCTGTTCTGGTGGATCTGCGCTTCACACTCTTTTAAAATGCTTTAAAACGTTGTGGAAGGAAAACCTCAGAAACTGACACTCCATGACTGTAAACCTGCTGCTGAATAAATTATTTTCATAAATCATGAGAATAAATCATTTAGACTCCAGGGTGATTTCTGAGTCCTTCAGTGTCAGCTAGACTTTATTCTGGATATTTAAAGTGTTTTCAGTGTTTATTAGAATTTAAATTTATTGATCTGTGACAATTTGTTCTTACGTTATTATTAGAAACCTTCATCACAACCTGGAAGTGGCTGCTGGAGGGCAGTAGTCTTAACTTTGGCACTAATGTCACTCTGTAGAACAGGAGGCCTGGCTGCATGTAGATGTTCAGGCAGAAAGGTGACACCTTGTGGCATAAAGACATTATGGGGCAACACGGGACACTGGGGGACAATATCGGGCAACACGGGACACTGGGGGACAATATGGGGCAACACGGGACACTGGGGGACAATATGGGGCAACACGGGACACTGGGGGACAATATGGGGCAACACGGGAAACTGGGGGACAATATGGGGCAACACGGGACACTGGGGGACAATATGGGGCAACACGGGACACTGGGGGACAATATGGGGCAACACGGGACACTGGGGGACAATATGGGGCAACACAGGACACTGGGGAACATTATGGGGCAACACAGGACACTGGGGAACATTATGGGGCAACACGGGACCCTGGGGGACATTATGGGGCGACAATATGGGGCAACACGTGACACTGGGGGATAGACAGGAAACTAACTGGACGCTTCTTCACAGGAAGCAGGAAGTGGTTCTCCATCTCTGTTTCTCTCTTCAGTGATGATCAGAACCTCCTCGGGTCCGTCCGCTGATTCCGGTTCTGTTGGGTCTCCTTCAGAAGCGGTTCTGGTTCTGCAGCTGCTCCTTTCTTGGCTGCCTCTGTGCTGAACTCGGGCTGTGAGAGAGAAATCCGGATGTACGTAACCCGCCGGCTTCAGTTCCAACATCTGGAAGCCCGGTGCTGATTTCCGACCCAGACCCGGTTATACGAGTCCAGAACTCCGTCTGGAGCTGAGCTCACCGCAGGAAAGGAACCACCAGCTCAGTTTACATCAAGACCTCAAGAGGAGAGAAACTGCTGCTGGGTTTTGGACCAGAACCTGGGTCCTTTCTGTCGGCTGGAACCAGAATCGTTTCTTGTTCTGGTCGTGATGACAGACGATGTGACGTTCAGGGACAGCTGAGGAAAACGGAGCTGCCGGTTCTGATCACTACTGACACACACACAGACACATGCAAAGGGATGAGAGCTTCACACACTTCAGTTCCTGCAGACGTGAACTTTGACCTTGAAGCTGAACAGAATCAGGCAGCTCCAGATTCTGGTTGTGGTCCAGCTGGAGATCCAGCTGCAGTGTGATGGAAACACACACGGTGCAGGCTTCCCCCCGTGTTTCCTCAGGGAGTGTGTGAGGAAACCTCTTCCTGCTGAGGTCCGGATGCCGGTTCTGCTGCAGCTGCGATCCTCATCAGCGCAGCAGAAGCTGCAGCAGCCAATCAGAGCGCGGCTCTCTGTTTGGCAGGATGTGTACGTCCCGTTGCCATGGCAGCAGCTTCTCCTGTTGTGTCTGAGCAAACCAGACAAAGATGGATCCAGCAGACTCTGTCCTGATTGGTCGGTCCGGCCCGGTGAACAGAACCTCTTGGTTCTGAGGATCAGGTTGTTCCTGTGGAGGCGCTCAGATCTGTGACGTGTCCAGGGAGGAAAGCTTCCCGGTTCTATGGCATCAGGACGGTCCACAGATCCATCAGGTTCTGGATCAGAACCAGAGAGGTCTGGGCTTCCTGACTAAACCAGGATGGAGCTGCAGGTTCTGCAGAGCTTCATGAGGCCGACTGCTGCGGGGAGGTTCTGTTTGGGCCAGTTGGACCGGCTAAATGAAGAGATGAAACCGGGTCGCATGAGCAGAACTTTTAGTTTCCACCTGAGGAGAAAAAAACTAATCAGGAGACGAGCCTCAGAACGCTTAGCTGTCCGCTAACAGCACAGCTGTTGCTTCACTTAGCGCTTTAGCGTTAGCATCCACTGAATACCATGGTGGCTTAGTGCTTTAGCGTTAGCGTCCACTGAATACCATGGTGGCTTTAGGGTTAGCGTCCACTGAATACCATGGTGGCTTTAGCGTTAGCTACCACTGAATAACATGGTGGTATAGTGCTTTAGCTTTAGCTTCTACTGAATACCATGGTGGCTTTAGCGTTAGTGTCCACTGAATACCATGGTGGCTTTAGCGTTAGCTTCCACTGAATACCATGATGGCTTTAGCGTTAGCTTCCACTGAATACCATGGTGGCTTTAGCGTTAGCGTCCACTGAATACCATGGTGGCTTTAGCGTTAGTGTCCACTGAATACCATGGTGGCTTTAGCGTTAGCTTCCACTGAATACCATGATGGCTTTAGCGTTAGCTTCCACTGAATACCATGGTGGCTTTAGCGTTACCTTCCACTGAATACCATGATGGCTTTAGCGTTAGATTCCACTGAATACCATGGTGGCTTTAGCGTTAGCTTCCACTGAATACCATGATGGCTTTAGCGTTAGCTACCACTGAATAACATGGTGGTATAGTGCTTTAGCTTCTACTGAATACCATGGTGGCTTTAGCGTTAGATTCCACTGAATACCATGGTGGCTTAGTGCTTTAGCGTTAGCGTCCACTAATTACCATGGTGGCTTTAGGGTTAGCTACCACTGAATAACATGGTGGTATAGTGCTTTAGCTTTAGCGTCCACTGAATACCATGGTGGCTTTAGGGTTAGCTTCCACGGAAACTCATGGTGGCTTTAGCGTTAGCTACCACTGAATAACATGGTGGTATAGTGCTTTAGCTTTAGCGTCCACTGAATACCATGGTGGCTTTAGGGTTAGCTTCCACGGAAACTCATGGTGGCTTTAGCGTTAGCTACCACTGAATAACATGGTGGTATAGTGCTTTAGCTTTAGCGTCCACTGAATACCATGGTGGCTTTAGGGTTAGCTTCCACGGAAACTCATGGTGGCTTTAGCGTTAGCTACCACTGAATAACATGGTGGTATAGTGCTTTAGCTTTAGCGTCCACTGAATACCATGGTGGCTTTAGGGTTAGCTTCCACTGAATACCATGGTGGCTTTAGCGTTAGCTACCACTGAATAACATGGTGGTATAGTGCTTTAGCTTTAGCTTCTACTGAATACCATGGTGGCTTTAGCGTTAGCTTCCACTGAATACCATGATGGCTTTAGCGTTAGCTTCCACTGAATACCATGGTGGCTTTAGCGTTAGCGTCCACTGAATACCATGGTGGCTTTAGCGTTAGTGTCCACTGAATACCATGATGGCTTAGTGCTTTAGCGTTAGCGTCCACTGAATATCATGGTGGCTTTAGGGTTAGCTTCCACTGAATACCATGGTGGCTTTAGCGTTAGCTACCACTGAATAACATGGTGGTATAGTGCTTTAGCTTTAGCTTCTACTGAATACCATGGTGGCTTTAGCGTTAATGTCCACTGAATACCATGGTGGCTTTAGCATTAGTGTCCACTGAATACCATGATGGCTTTAGCGTTAGCTTCCACTGAATACCATGGTGGCTTTAGCATTACCTTCCACTGAATACCATGGTGGCTTTAGCGTTAGTTTCCACTGAATACCATGGTGGCTTTAGCGTTAGCTTCCACTGAATACCATGGTGGCTTTAGCGTTAGTTTCCACTGAATACCATGGTGGCTTTAGCGGTAGCTACCACTGAATAACATGGTGGTATAGTGCTTTAGCTTTAGCTTCTACTCAATAAAATGGTGGCTTTAGCGTTAGTGTCCACTGAATACCATGGTGTCTTTAGCGTTAGCATACACTGAATACCATGGTGTCTTTAGCGTTAGCATACACTGAATAGCATGGTGGCTTAGCGCTTTAGTGTTAGAGTCCACTGAATACCATGGTGGCTTTAGCGTTAGCGTCCACTGAATACCATGGTGGCTTTAGCGTTAGCTTCCACTGAATACCATGGTGGCTTTAGCGTTAGCTTCCACTGAATACCATGGTGTCTTTAGCGTTAGCATACACTGAATACCATGGTGGCTTAGCGCTTTAGTGTTAGCGTCCACTGAATACCATGGTGGTTTAACGTTAGCTTCCACTGAATACCATGGTGGCCTTAGCGTTAGCTTCCACTGAATACCATGGTGGCCTTAGCGTTAGCTTCCACTGAATACCATGGTGGCTTTAGCGTTAGCTTCCACTGAATACCATGGTGGTATAGCGGTTTAGCTTCCACTGAATAACATGGTGATATAGCGCTTTAGCGTTAGCTTCCACTGAATACCATGGTGGCTTTAGCGTTAGCTTCTACTTAATACCATGGTGGCTGTAGCATTAGCTTCCACCATGTTGATGAGGTGCTTTAGCAGAGCTAGCGTGTTAGTTAGCGGTGGCCACCACTGCTGGAAGGAAAACTATCTGAAGCAGCTTCTGTCTGGTCTGGTTCGGTCCGGTCCGGTGCAGTCCAATCCGGTCCAGGTCCAGTTTGGCGGTCATGAAGAGTAAAGATGGTTTCATAAACTGGTTCTGAGATCATTGATTTGATTGGACAGAGGTCTCGTTCCCCTCTGATCCGGGTCACAACGATCTACTGGTTCTGGTTCTGGAGCCGGTACCGGGCCGCTCCACTGCTGCTCTCAGCAGAGCCGCCATATTGGTTCCTCTGATGTTTTCAGGGTCAGTTCACTCTCAGCCTCTTTGGGTTGGAGCAGCAGCCGTGACTCCAGCTCCAATTAGAATCCTGGGCTCTTTACATTCCGGACCCATAGAACCCGTCCCAACCCCCCAGGACCCCCTCCCATCTCGCTGCGGCCCCCCCGGATCCCCTAGCCCTGTTCTGAACTCTGACAGCCAGGATCCGGATCAGAAGCGGCGCTGTCGGGGAACAATGCAGAGCCTGTGACCGACCCCTGCGCTCCGGGTGGCAGAGACCGAACCGCTCGGCCCGGTCACGTTTCAGCCCGTCCCCCTGGTTCCGATGGGACGGACCCAGACAAACGTCCTCTGGACTCACAGCTACAGGCTGAGGATCCAGAACCGCTGCTGGTCCATCAGTGAGACATGAGGACAGACGGACTTCTCTTCTGTCTCTGAGATATTAAAGCTTCAAAATGAATCATATTTCACTGACGATGGATTTTAATAAAATGCTCCAGTTTTTTCAGTTTAACATTTATTAACATAAACTTTCTCATCACGTTTTTAAGCAGATCAGTCGTTTTCAAAACAGAAACAAAAAACACTTTTAACCCGATAAAAACCGGAAGCTTTGACTATATAAGGAAGATCACGTGACCTTTGCTCCCTGGAGGAATCGGTCAGTGATGGCTGCTCTGAAAACTGAAAAAACATTTTATCAACTGTGAACTGGAACAAGAGAAAAACAGGCCGAGCATAACAGCTAAGCTAACTGTGGTCAAGGGCGTAGGTTTGGTCTAAGTTTTGGTGGGACCTTACAGCTTACTGACCAACACCCCTCCACCGCCCCAACCAGGTCCGGACTATACATATTACATAATTAACAGACCTATTCTACCCATGGGCGTAGGTTTGGGTATGGACGGTTGTGTCACGACCAATATTCAAGGGATGTAAAATAGTCCCAGCCAATATTTGCCATATTAATAAAAAAAAAAAAAAAAACGTATTTTTTAACAAAAACAAAATAAACGAAAATTTACATTGATTAGTTTAATATTTCAATATACTACGCAGTGGTAGCATTCATTTTAAAATTGGCTGTTATGAACTATGACGACCCATGCCGCTATTGGCTCAAAGAACGTGGATCTACGTTCTTTGATTAGCTGCAACA
>CAEFZY010041032.1:0-24605 GCA_903066815.1 Brachyrhaphis roseni
TATATATATATATATATATATATATATATATATATATATCACAAAGTATATATTATTTATATAATGTATATATGTGTGTGTTTACATGATTACAGCTATGGAGACTGATGACATGTACACGGAGAGTGAGCAAGAAGAGTTGGAAGAAAACGTAAGTATAGACGATATATTTCACATTTTTAGTTAGATAAAACTAATGTCTTATCCAATGAGTAAGACTGATGTTTTCAAGCGTTTTGTTATGTTGTGATGACTTTCAGGTTAGGCTGCAGCTAATAAAAACATGACACTTAGGAATATTACATTAGACCATTATATAAAGATTCTTATTACAGAATAGGTTGCTAAATGTTCAGTACCTGCACAAAGGTTATTTTCAAGTGGCACTTTTAATCTGCAAACAGGCTTTATCTAATTTATTGAAAATGCCTGTAACATAATTTTTTTAAATGTTTACATTCTGTTCACTGCAAGTGCATATTTTTATTTTAATTTGTCTGTTTTCTTTATGAAGGACTTGGATAATGTTGTGGATACCACATCATTACTCCGGAGCTGTGTGCAGACTGCTGTTGGCATGCTGAGGGACCAAGTGACAAGTGGCTTCCGCAGCACTCGACGGGTTGAGATCCTTTTAACTCTCCTGAGTGACACTGATGAACTAAGAGGTACGACAGAAATTATGTTTTCCTTTCATTTTCACAGTTTAGATAATTTAGCAAAATGTTGCTTCATACATTTGCTATGATATGTAATGAAATGCCAGTGAAAATTTCAGAATGACCATAGCTTTCTTTGGCTTTTTGGGTCAGAGAGCAATGCAGCTCTGCTCATTCTCCATCTTGTCTCCATCAGTTTATAGATGGGGAGCAGGAAACGGTCTCGGATAGACTAAATACAGTGTACACCTGCACAAATACATACCTGGTCACCTTGTTCTTAGAAATAACATCCATTAAACAAACTGGGGGTAATAACTCTCCATTGACTGACCATTCTTAAAAGCAACAAAACATATTTTCAGAGTACAACTGACAAATAGGTTACACCTGCCACTTGGACACACCCCTCTTATTAACGTTGGCCTAGGCAACTTTCTGAATGCACCATATCATAACCTCCACAGCATGCACTTCCATTGGCGTGCTTTATCTAACAGTTGTGGACATTTGATATAAATTAGAGCTGTTGTAATCAATTATTTTAGCAATCAAGTAATATTGACTATTCTGAGAATTAATCGAATAAAACATTTGATCAAATAAGATATTGGTAAATACTGCAGTGACAGTATTAATATCAGATATCAATATCAGGCCAAATTTTCAAATTTGTGCATC
The DNA here is from genome assembly GCA_903066815.1 of Brachyrhaphis roseni. Lineage (NCBI taxonomy): Eukaryota > Metazoa > Chordata > Actinopteri > Cyprinodontiformes > Poeciliidae > Brachyrhaphis > Brachyrhaphis roseni. Next base: position 1,341 of record CAEFZY010041032.1, read on the forward strand.
TCTACCAATTCTTTTCTACAGCAGAAAAATAACTTCACAAGACACTTTTAAAAAGTGTCTGTATTCCAGTTTTTAGTTTATGTCTTTATAGTCACTGAATTTTATTAGATTAGCTCTCACCTTGCCATACAGCATTTATGTCCCCATGTGCGTGACAGATCTTTGGCACCTTTGTCACATACTGAAACACATCTGTCCGGTATGCACACACCACAGTGCACTCCGCCACCCATTTGTTGCAACTGGAATGGTATGAAATTAATTTTCTGGTTCGTCCGTAAAGCTACACTTACGCTAAGTATCAGCTACCACAGCCTGCTGTGTTCTGTCTATCTGGATGTGTCCGCTCCACCACTTAGGATTGGTCAACAATTCATAACAGGATAAGAGCATCGCGCAACACAAATATTCACTCTGACTAAACACTTGGTGCTAAACAGTAAAACTTAATTTAATGTAGCTTTGAGGCAGATAATTTGCCTTGAGGAATTTTAATAATCGAGGTACTTGAATCGTGACCTATTATAATGACATTATTCTGGCAGTAACAATCCTGTGTTATGTTTGCAGCTGTAGGTAGGAATATAAGTTTTTTTTGGTTTCTTAAATTATTGCAGTGAGATCATTTGCATTTTTGTTTTAAATATTTTATAATTATGATGTATTTGTATGCTCCCTACAGTTTCTGTACTTGTCATTTTGTGTGTCTTCAGATGAATTTCTTCAAACTGTGAAGAGGCGTCTTCACTCGTTGTTACTGATTCATGATGGGAACGCGTTCATGAAGAGCAACTGGGTCCTCAAAGAGGCTTCAAACATTGATGCCTTGCAGGAAGGAGGCACTTTCAGGTACCTACTAGTAATACTATTACCTCAAAAAATAGAATGCAAAGCAGTGTCTTTGAAAGCTTTTCTTGACTTGTTTTGCCATTGTTTCAGACACACCTTATGGAAACGTGTTCAAGCTGTGGTGGTCCCCATTTTGGCACATCTAGTGTCGGTGATTGACCGGGACCAAAACATGGATCTCTTGCTTGACAAAAACTGCTCTGAGGCAGTGAAGAGATTGTGGTTGGATATCTTTGGCAATGAAAAACTGGTGGAAATCTCACACCAAGCAATGGACTCCAGGTCAGTGGAAGTCACATGTTTTTTATTATATAATTTACTTGAACATTCTGTTTACCTTTTCATATTTATATCTTTCTCAGCTATGAGACAAGAACAATTCTTGTGCAGAACTACATTCCTCAAGATAGAAACATAGGCTGCAGCATGCCCTTCAGCTGGAGAATTAAGGACTATTTGGAGGAACTTTGCGTTCATGTCCTTCAGAATGAAGGTATAAATAAGCATTTTAATACATCTTTAAGTTAATCTGTCACAGATGCAGATATACAGACTTTGCCATTTTTGTATCAATTTTGATTTCACAGGACACAATCAATTAAAACTGATTGAGATCTTTTGGAGTACACCACTTGGGCGCTACATTGAGAAAGCTGATTCAGAGACTCAGATGGAGTTTTACCATCGCTACCTTCAAGATTTTATCTCCATGTCGATGAATGTCACTTCTCCAGAAGATCTGCAGGTTGTCTTTATTTTACTTTATGGCATAAAATGTCACATTGTCTGAGAAGTTGGACACGTTGTATTAAAATGCACATGATCTGCTTTTCTAGCTCCTCTGTGGTGCCTTGAATAGTTGTGTCAGTGAACTACGACTACAGCTGAATGACACAGAGAAAATGACAGCTCTTCCATGGGTTCATGCTGCTTATCACAAGTTCAAAAACCGGCTTCAGAACCTCTCCAGAATGATGTGTACTGAACCTCAGGTGACCAAGGACCTTCTGGGAAACCCACATGCAGGAGACAACGTTGAACTTGTAAGCCTCAACGTACCCCTCATAATTTTTTTAATATATTTTTTGAGTTAGTCTTCCGGCTATTGACGTTCAAATCTTGAAACACATGTTCCTTGCCTCCAAGGTCTTCGACGTTTATGCTGCTTTTGCTTGTTTGGAGCACCTGGAGCCCCGAGTGCTGGCTACTGATGCTCAAAGACAAGCGTGGCTCAGGCAGGTGAAGAAACTTCAAGTTCCCATTGAACTGATCTGTTCAGAAGACAATGTGAGACATTATGGAGAGAGGAGCAAGATGATAGTCCTCAGAGTCCAGTAAGTCAAGAGAAAGCCGTAATCAGGGAACAAAGTTTATTACTTAATAACACAGACTGAGGAATTAAATTGTTGTTGTTCTTTGCATGTAGATCTGGATGGAATCGCATATTTTCTCTCTCTTTGTTCGTTGAGCACATGTTGATGGAAATTGAACAGTTGGACACGAAGCTCACACCTTTAGTGTTGGAGAATATGCAAGGGCTTGGCAAGGTTTTTACTTTTTTTCTTTTTCGAGATAAGCCTGTTAGCGTGGCACTGACTTTGTGCTTACTTTTAATTTTCCCAGTGAAACTTAAATGTCTCCCTTTTTCTTTCCCATCAAGATTCTTGAAAAAAATTCGGACGTTAAAACTCAGCAGATTTTCGAGGCAGTAATAGGTTTGCTGAAAAACTGCAAAGATGGAGCTGTGGAACGCATTTTCAGGTGAAAAATCAACATTGCAATATATATTTGCTGTAACTATTCAGAATTATGTGTAGTGCATTTACTGTTATCAAGATAAAAATTTACTCTAAAATGGACGACAATTATTCCCTTCAAATTAAACTTGAGGCTACATAATATTAGGAAAACATAACATTGCGATTCTGTTGTTGAACATTGCTATGACAAGGTTAATTGCAAATAATCTGCTTTGCTGTCTGTTCATTTCTAATTCATTATATCAGATGTAGTTATGAAATACATTTGAAACTCAAAGTTTATCCAACTAGGGTGTAAATATTACTCTTGGCACAAGTCAAATCGTTTATCTGGTACTACCTTTTGTCTGTAATAATGTGTGAGAGTAGTGAAATATTCTTAAATTAATTTATTGCTTAGTTCATCAATTTATTCTGTTTGGTTGCTTTTACAATAGCCTTTTTGTTAATGAAAAAAAAAACTGACCAGCTGTATTTAAAACATGCTTTTTTTTTTTATCTTGGTCTAAAAGGGGTATTAAATGTTAAGACGTAGAGCGTGTTATTTATTAAATCCTTAACTCAAAATTTCCTCCGGAAAATAGATATTTCTTGAATAAAACATAACTCTTGTAGTAATGTTTGTATTTTCTGTGTTCAGGTTCGGTCATATGGTGTGCCCAGTTTGCATGGGAGACCCTCAAGATCCACTCTGCCTACCATGTAATCACATCTACTGTGTAGCTTGTATCAAACAGTGGCTGGTCCCCGGTCAGATGTACTGCCCGCTTTGCATGCAGGCGGTTGAGGAAAACTTCCCCTTGGTTCCTTCAAATGAGATGAGGTGAGTAAATATTTTTTAATGCATATTTGTTTCCTGGGATCGTCTGACAGGAGCTGTAATTTATTTAATGTCTCTGTTTGTCTTACTTTGTTTAGGGTTCGTGTTAGTCAGCATGCTCAGTTCAGGAGGCGCTGCAACGCTTTCTTCATAGACCTGGTGTCTACTGTGTGCTTCAAGGACAACACTCCACCATCTTCAGCTGTCATCTTTCATTTGCTGTCTTTTCTCATGGTGGAGGCCAGCCCGGTTCCCTTGCTCAGAGGTACTGTGATACAGACTTATCACTATGCTTGCTATTTTTTGTCAGATGTTTGTGTAAAATCCAAAAAACACCTTTTTTTTCAGCCAATCGACAAATGCTGACAAAAGTGCTTTCTCCATTTGATGACTCTGCTGATAAAAATCCTGTTGTTCGGTCAGTGGTGCTCAAACTTCTGATGAAGTACAGGTGAGGTGTTATGGTTGCATGTTATTTTAGCTATATTGTGTTTGTATGCTTCTTATACTCAGAACCCTGCAGAAAAATCAAAAGCATATCTCTCAGTACATCTAGAACATTCCAGTTTTCCTTCTAATACTTTTATTAAGTGGGGGGAAGGTAATGCAATATATATATATTCCCCAATGTGTTATTTATTAGCACATCTGCTTTTAATGCTTTCAATTCAAAATGTTTTTTTTTGATAACATTTCAAAATTCAATGCGACACCTAATGGGCCAGCAAACTCATCTGACTTAAACCCCATTAATTATTTTTGATATTATTAATAGAAACGAGGAAGTTTGAATGTAGATGTTTTCTAAAGGTTGTTGAGGAGAACTTCTCACCCCAAGATGCAACAGTCAACTCTGGAGATTGAATTTTAACTTTTTTTTTTTTTCCCCTGCTCCCAAATTGTGCACGGTGGCAAGTGAAACTCAGGCCCTTGTTTAGTCATGTTTCATCACACTTCTAGTTCTATTAACCTATTTTTTTGGTGCTCTTACTGTGAACATTGGCAAGTTTTAGCTAGCCAAAATTTTGTTGACTACACACTGGCTTTATTTGAAAGGCATTTTCTCTTTTCTTCCCATTTTGAAGAATGGCTAAAAAAGGTCATTTCATTTATGCCCCAAAGAAGCAGGATATCTAGGGTTATTAGCTAGTACATCTAAAAAGAAATCAAATTCAAAAAGAAAAGTATGAATTTAAAGGAGTCTTCAATTAGTTAATTTTTTGCAATTTTTTTGGGGGTTTTGATAGAAAAAAAATATGTCAGCGAGCAATTATTTTTTCCAATGTTTTTGTTTCTTTCTTTCCAGTGGTTTTAGCTGTTTTTGCACATCTGTGTTGAGAAGCAGATACGGGTGGAAGCTGCTGTATGTGGTGACATCTCATATAGACTCATTTTTTTCAGCTTTGATGAAGTGAAAGAATATCTGCAGCAGCATCTGGTAGCTGTTGAACAGAGCAACATCTTGGATGAGACAGACAAAACTGAACTCTACTGCATGTACATCAACTGTCTGGAAGTGAGTTTAGCTTTGAAAGCTCCATCCAGATTGTAGAATTTTACAATACATTGCAATTTTTTTTTTACCATTTCATCCTCTCTGTATTCTCTGCAGGATTCCATGTTTGAAAGGCTCCAGTTCAGGTCTGCTGCAGATCAGAAGGTGTATTTTCAGAATGAAAGTGCCTTTCTGACTGAGTGTCTGCAAACACACGGTCAGCATGCTGAAAAACCATCTGTGGAATATCTGCAGCAGTTGGCCAGAGTGCGAATGGACCTGGACAGGACTGCTAGTCTGATTGTGGAAAATTTGAGAGAAACAGGTCTGTAAATGCTGGTGTTATGGTGCAGAAGAATGGCTCTTCTCTTTTACTTTAGGAGTGTTTCAAATGTTCTCTTCTTTTTCCAGGCTCCCCTGAAGGTGGTCATAATGGAGCCGCAGCCTTTCTGGACAGTGTGGTGAACCTCTGCAAGCGGAGTGGGAACGATTGGTATCGTGTCTATTTGATCCGCAAGATTTGCAGCCAGTATGGAGTGGAGTTTGTCCAGAAACGTCTTAGGCGGGGTCAGATGAGTTGGGTCTTCCCTGAAGAAGTTCAGCTCCAGGTTCAGTGTGATTTTTGTTTTTAATGATAGTTGCTCATTTATGTACATTGACTCTTATTAACTGTTGTGGTTTATTTTTCTCTAACCCCAGGGTGAGGAGACCCCCCCAGTAGATCACTATCTTGTCTGTGGAAAAGATTACAAGACAATCAGAGAAGCTGTTGCAAAGACAGTTATGGAAGGCAAAGTTGAAGGACTGGATGAGGCCTGTGAGGTATCGTTATTACTTATTGTTCATTTGTATTTAGGCCAGGACTTTGCTTCTCTGTGTATAATTTCATGAGTATCTTTGTTCTTTTGATGTATTACAGGGCTGCAGATGTGTGCCACAACTGAAAGCAGTTTACCTTCTGTTAGCGCTGTACAGAGAAATCACCACTCTCTATGGACACGCTAATGATGGCTTCCACCCCAAACCGCAGGTACATTCTTAAATTTAAACCCCTAAATTAGCCAAAAAGCAGCATTCACTGAAAATAATTTTTATCATCCATATACACTGCCTGTATTCACATCCGTTCACGTGAATACTGGCACATAAAGTCTAGATTTTAAAACATGTGCCGTCTGTTTTTCAGTTAACAATTACCCACTAGTTTGTGTTGTATCACATAAAGCTCCAATGAAATGAATTTAAGTTTGGGGCTGTTTTGTGGTAAAGTTCACATGTTGTTAATTGTGGCTCTTCATATTATCACCTCGGTCAGATCTCAATTATAAAATTCTTAAAAAATAATGTGAACATTTTATTGACATTTCTTTTGTGTATTTATAACTGATGTTGCATATTTTCTGTATAATTGTACCAACAGCAACTTGAAGCGCTTTCAGCTTACATCCAGGCATCCAAAATCCTTGCCAGCCCAGAGGTGAAGGCCTTTGCTCAAGACCTTGTGACCAACAGAATGGGGCCTCTTTCTGTCCGCCCTGGTATCTCTGGGGCCCAAAGTGTGGCAGTGGAATTAACTGTTCACTTAGCTGCTGTACTGTTCTGTGGAAACCAGGGGATCATAGCTCCCCTTCAGCAGCTGGCACTGACACCTGTCAACATGCAGGTTTGTATTACATCTGTTTTCAGTCATAACAAATATAACTTTGAAATTAGTGTATAATTAGTGTATAACTTTTTAAATTTTGTTTTACAGGCAGCGTTTTTGCCCTCTATGCCAGAAGATATTGTAGCAGCAGCTCAACAAGCTTTGGGCCCACTGCAGTGGTACCGTAAGTAATGATTTTATAGACTCACTCGAGAAATTTTAGATCAAACTCCCATACTATTAAAAGTTGAACCATTTCATATGATCACACAGGTTGTCCAAAAGGTCATCCCTGCACCATTGGAGAGGTATACTATGTTCATTCAAATTAGTAAAAATATTGTAAAAACAAAAAATATTTTCTAGAGCTTTATCTTTTATATTGTGAAATTGTGTTTTTCTAGTGTGGCCAGCCAATGCAAACCAGTCATTGCGTAGACTGTGGTGCTGTAATTGGAGGAAACGACCATAGGCCTGTGCAGGGTTTTCAGGTTATTCAAATGCAGTAAGTGCTTTCCAAAATCCAGGGGAAAATGTGCAAAGAAAGTTGATCACATTTGCTTAAGGATTTTCTTTTTTTTTTTTTTATGTCCTCTAACAGAGGTGACCGCACCCAGACAGGCCACATCCTCGGTGATCCAAGTCGCCGGGACAATCCCGATATGCTGGACACAAAGAACATGTCGCCTGTTCCCTTTAATGTTGTCCGAATGCTCACTCACATGGCAATGCTGCTCGGGGCCTGTAATCACACACAGGTAACAATCCCATTTTATTTTGCACTTTTTGGGAACATGACATACTTTACAGAGTTTAAAAGCAAGAAAAGGGAAAAAAGAACGCAACCACAGTGGAAAATGATAAACTACGCAAATAAAATAACATTTGGACTCCAACAAAATCTGATAAAAATAGGGGCAATGATATTGCAATAATGAACAAGGAAATGTTTATTGAACTCACCATTATAGTTTTAAACATAAAAAATATGCATTATTTAACAAATACATAAACATTAAATTATATTCCTTTTATGATGTGTAATGAAATAGAGGTAATTCATAGAACCAAATTAAATTGACAATGTAAAATAACCTAAACAAAATTAAATCTGAATAAAAGTAAAACAGAAGTACTGAATTAAATACTAGACACAGCACTATTGAGTGGTGTGATTGCAGTATTCCTTTCATATTTTTTTTCTCATCATTAATAGTTTCTTTTTTTTGTTTTTAGTTTATCTCTGCAATCATCAAGCCTCCAGTTCCACAGCCTGCTGCATTCCTGCTTGATCACCTGAGAAAAGATATGGAACATCTGATCAAATCACTGGGAAAGGGGACCGATGACACAATCACAACAGTTCACCTGGTAATCAGCAGCTTGCTGGGACCCCACCAGCAACAGAAATGTAAGCTACAATCTTGGTGACCCTCTACACCAGTGGTTCCCAACTTTTTTATTACCGCGGACCGGTCAAGACTTTTCTGAGCTTGTTTCTCTGCAACGAGATGGTCCCATAAGTGATGGGAGACAACGACACCCGAAGTGTAGCTTATGCTCAGGGTGCTTGGTCTCTACGTGGCGAAGCTGTTTGAAGGCTTCATTAACGAGGCGGTCACCATATCATGTAGAGCGGGCTTGGAATGTGGGAATCACCTACCGGGATAAATCCATTCTCCTGTTTATTCTCTGGGCCTTTTCCATTTCCCAAAGAAGCCTTCTAAAGACATCTAATCTGTTTCTTACTCATTTTGCTGCTTGTGGGTTTAATGTCGGCACGCAAGATGTAACCGAGAGAATCCAGTTGAAGGATTTTCAAAATAAAAGATCCTCCAGACTCAAATAATACATAAAACGGAAATATTTAATTATTTCTTGCGCGGCCCGGTACCAATTGGTCCATGGATTGGTACCGATCCGTGGCCCGGGGATTGGGGACCACTGCTTTACACCAAATAATGTTCTGTGGGAACTTTGAAGAAAGTTATTTGGCATTGAATCTTGAATCTTTTTTTTTCCTCTTACCTATTAAACTCATCTGAGAGTTTTTTTCCATATCTTTGTTTGAGAAAAATCGATCTCTAGTGGATAAGAAAAACAAAACATTGTTGCATTTGGCAAATTAAAGAATTTATGATGAGGCCTGTATCATTGCAATTTTTTAACTTTGACTTACTGATGAATCTAGTTTAAATTATTTGAGCTTCTTTTCCAGGGCCAGTTCCTTTTGACAATCGGCTTTCAAATAAAGAGGCCAGAAACGGATGGGAGTTGGAAATGAGCAATGCTGTCATCACACCTCAGCTAAAGGTAGTACATATAAAGTATTGGAATCAGGAGAGGATTCTGTTGTCCATGTTCATGAGGGAACTAAGTAAAACATATTGCCATCTGTCATCTTCTCTTCACCAGCACTTGGATAGACAGCTAAAAGAAGTGAACACCTTCATCCGGGCAGACTCTCGAATCTCTGCCAACCCAATCATGAAGCTGGTTTATGGTGACCCTGGTCTCTTTTTGGCGTCTCTGCCAGCGAACTCTCTGCTCCACTGTTCCTCTGTGTGGAGCTGCAGGGAGAAAGTGTGTGTGCTGAGCCTAACTCACATCCTAGAGCACAACGATGGCAAAGACACTGTGCCTGTGCTTTGGCGATTTCTCCACAAGGTGAGAAAACGGCAGCAAAAAGATGCAAGCTTTAAGAGCAGCTTCTCTGCTAGGAGGTTACTTTGAACACCTTAAAGACTTTTTGGTTTGCATGGTAAAAATCTGTGAAAAAAAAAATATATATTGTACCGGCAGTTTTGCTGTACTAAAATTTATATTGGTACAATTTTCTAAAACTTTCTGCCTTAGAGTTTGTCACTGCAATAAAAGGTGAATTTGTTTTATAAACTTTTACAGATTTTTAACAAGTGGTACTAAATGTCAAGGAAGCTAGTTTAAAACAGAGGCTTATCAGCATTATATAGCTGGGATATGTTTTCACATGAGGCGGCATGCAGTGCAATTCTGTGCTGTAAAAATGTTTAAATGTTATTTCCGGTTGCATAACTTTCTGTAATCACTTCAGTTACTCATTAGCAAAAAAAAAAACTAAAATAAAATTTTTTTGTAACAATTTGTTTTTGTAGGAGGCAGAGCTCCAACTGGTGAAGTATCTCCCTGACATCCTCACACTGCAGAAGAATCTGGTGAAGAAGTTTCAGAACATCACTGAGCTAAACTACGAGACAATCAATGAATTTCTTCAAAGTCAGAAAGCCGGTACTTAGACCATCCAGACACATCGATTTCAGCGTTTTCAACCATGTCACTCGCATTACGCAATGCATCATTGAACTACATGTTGAGTTTTCTTTTAAATCTCATGGTCGGATACTTGGCCGAATGCGTTTTGTATTCTTGTTTGCCAGGAAATGGGTACATTTATCCTAAAATAGGACAATGATATAGTATCCTTGAAAAGGGGAAGAAAAAAAAAAAGTGTAAATATGCTGTGGTCAGCCTGCATAGTTAACAGTGGCTCCATGCGTCTTAAAACATGTCTGGTTTCTTTCTGGTCACAGCTTCACTTAAGTCCTGGTATGAGAAATACATCAAAATCTTCCTAACAACCTGGAACCAGCTTAGAGTGTCTCTGGCAACCAATGGTAAACACAAACAACAACAGTAAACTTGCTCTAGTTACGGAATGTTTGTCTAATTTGCGTGAAAATGTCCTTCAGGTGAGATTAAGATCCCAAATGAGTTCTGCCAGAAGGACCTGGACCTGAACAGTGACTTCAAGGTGCTTTTGCCTCAGCGACAGGGTGCAGGCCTGTGCTCCACGGCTCTTATCAGCTACCTGATTGCTCTGCACAATGACCTCATCTACTGTGTGGACAAGCATACTGGAGAGGAGACCAGGTGAGGGCGCTCTTGCCACATTTTTCCTCATCTTCATGTTTGAACTTATTCTGCAAATACATTCTGTGTGTTTTTAGGTATTTAGATAATCAGGGTAGCATGCAACTAACAAACTGCATTATTTCCATGTATTAATTTCACAGCTACAAAGTGAGCCCTGCAGATCTCACTGATCTGCATGTGATCCGTTATGAGCTGGAGCGGGACTTGATGCCCCTGATTCTGTCCAATACTCAGTACAGCATCGAGAAGGGCCAAGAGACCCTTCATGAATATGACTTGTTCAAGATCCAGCAGCAGATCATTTCGCGCTTTCTGCTGGGAAAACCTCGAATCACTCTCGATGTGAGTACATGAAAAACACAACTACAGCGACTTTTTGAAGTTCAACCAAACTTTTTTTTAACCTTCATATGAATGTCTTTTTACTGCAGGGTATTCCTACACTAGTTAACAGACACGATCGTGACTACAAGATAATCCTCAGAGATGTTAAAACCAAAGTCAAGCAAGTAAGTTATTAATACTCCTTGCTTTTAATCGCATTTACAGCCCTTATCCTGATTCACCTTAATAAAATTCAGCCTAACCAAACCATCTACATTTCTAAGCAGGCCTCAGAAGTTTATTTTAAACATTAGTTGAACAAACAGCATTGTGATGACCAACAGCCTAGAGGTCAGGGATAAAGTTGTGAAAATATTTAAAGTTAACTATTGATAGTAATAATTATGTACTACTTAGTGTTGGCCAATCCTGTAAAATTCCATTAAATTACTTTGAATATTTTGGCGTTGTAACTTGACTAGCTGTGAAAAAGTTCCAATGGTATCAGTTCTTGTGAGAGGTTCTGATTATTGTTCATGCAATATACAGAACATATTGTATAAGTATTGCTATACAAACTCACATGAGTATCTGGAATGTCTTTGATTATGCCAACAGGAGCTCCTGCAGACCCTCACCCTCTTCTCTGTTGCTGGGGAGCTGCACTCCTACAGCGAGGTGTGCGAGGCCTTGTCCACCCTGGAAGTGGCGCTCGGCTTCCTCGCCATGACGGGGGGGGATCCTCACATGCAGCTGTCCTGCTACCTAGAGGAGGTGCTGCAGATGGGAAACCAAGTGGCTCAGCATATCGTCAAGGTCAGTCTATCTGAGACACCGGTCATACTATCTTCTACATGTTCACTCCCTCTTCCGCAGTCTAGACTGTTTGGTTACATTCTACACCCACAAAGCACACAAACTTGCCTCTTGTTGCAACTTTTTAGTTAGCCAACCTTAAAGCTATGATATTTAATTTTAGTGAACATAGTCTTGAGCATGAGGTGTTTATCAGGGTTTGGTCTCCATTTTTGCTCACAGGTTTTCAGCATGTGTTGCCTAAAGCATTGTGTTGCTCTGTGGCAGCTGTTGGTTTCACTTAAATCGGAAAACATGCTGCGCCTGAAGAGGGTAAGATGTCACTTTCCCTTCTCCTACCAGTACTGGTGGTGACAATCTCTAGTTTATGTTAGAAGAATATCTAAATGCTGTGTTGCTGATTCTTGTGTTTTTCAGGATCCATTTGTGGGAGTCCCTGACAAGTACAAGCACCCTCTGGGAGAGGAAGAGCACAGGCTGCTGACTGCCTTCTTCTCCAGGAATAGTGCTGACACTTTCCTGTTAGAAATGCACGAGTTCTTGGTTCTGGTTCTTAAAAAGTCCAATGATCCTGATGCCTACAGGCCTGACTGGGGGTAATATACATTTTCTTTACGTACTAATTTTGTTTATTTTTTTTATTTTTTTTAACATGTATGAATGTTGAACACTGTATGAATTTGGAAACTAAAAGATTTTTACCAGATCTTTCCCAATCACATAGGAATACAAAACTTCAAATTTTATTTCTTTTGCTTAATATGCATGCCTATTTGGTCTACTTTTCCAAAAAGATTATTTTATTATTACATTTTAAAATTACCAGTGTTTTGATGTATCACTAAACCTGTTTCTGTCTGTGATTTCATGTCCGCCGTACTGTTGGGGAGTTGTCTAGGCAAATTTATTGAAGATAGTTTGTAATGTGAAGCCTTTTTTGTGACTTCCTCTTGGAAGTCACAAAAATTTATCAGAAACAAAAATTTAGATATTTATCCCTATCAAAACAAAGGTTCACAACACCTAATACACCTAACGAAATTTTAATGTTATTTTACTTCACTTTCATAGACACAATTTTAATGACCGTTTCATGCCTTGTGCAGTATTTTTACTATTGCTGTTCCCAGTCCTTTTTTTGAAATTGTTCTTTTTCTCTTCTCAAGCTTGAAAGAATCTTTAGTGTCTTACATGGAACAGAAAGACATGGACATACCTCCAGATGTGGAGGAGCACTTCCCAGAAGAAATCTACCTATCCCACTATGTTGAAGCCTGGAAGTTCATCATTGCTTTTAAGCAGGAGCGTGGTCAGAGACAATGAAGACATCAGGAACAAAATTGCTATTTTTGCTGCCTTTGTACTTAAATTTAATTGCTCTTGTTAAATGACAATATGGTTGTGTCATGTTTTTGCACATAAATCAAAATGATGTGCCTTTTTAGGAGGACAGAGTGCCATAAAATAAGTGTGTCATTTACCCTTATGAAGATCTAAACTTTGGTATGCTTTTTGTTTTGTATTTCTCTCAGTGAGGTTAGGAATAGATTTTTGCAATTGAAATTTCTTTAAATGTGCTCTACTTCTTTACTCACAATAAGAATAATTGAAGAAAAAAAACAACAACTCAGGTACAAAATGTAGGGATAGATATGGAGATGTAAGCTGAAGACATCCCAAACCCTTAAAAGTGATGAATAATATATTTTGCCTGCTTATATTTGTTTGACCACTATTCAGTTTTCTAATTCTGTTGGATGTTTTATCCATTTTGAACTCTGCTGTCATTCCATTTTTTTCATCCATTTTTTTTTTTCCAGATTTGCTGTTTCTCAGTGGTTTGATTCCTGATTGCATTGGTGGTGTTATGATAATGTGACATAAAAGGCACCTTATGATAATGATATGTTGTGGCCTGTGGTTTCTTTTCTTGTTCTGATGGTATGAGGTGCTATGTTAAATGTTGTGTGTCCTCATTTTCAGGGGAAAAAAAATGAAAGACATGATATCTGCTTTTAAAAACAAAGAGCAGTGTTCGTTCTGTTACCTGAACCAAAAAAATCCACATGGATGCAGTGAATAAAATGGAACTTCTTTTGCGAGAAGCTTAAGATGCTGATTAATGTGACCTTATGTATTCTGGCTTGGAGCAACCTACATGGATCCCATTTTGACATAAGGATAAAGTATCTCCCCCAGAACTAAGTGAAAACTTGTTCTGTTTAATAGAAATATTTTTTACTACCATGCATTAGGAAAAACATCTTGATGTTGAAGTATGTATATATATTTGCTGTATTTGCTTCTTTCACACCTTTAATGGAAGTTAAACAGGTGCAGTCTCTTTCTGATTGCGCGGACATGGACCGTCACATCAACAGTGGCAATAGCGTAATGTGAGTGCTGTAACTATGTTTTTAGATTTCAGTGACTTTGTTTCAGCATCTTTCATGTGCGCTCAGTATGAACTTGCTTAGATGACCATATCTTGGCCTACTGGTTGTTGTTTTGAATGTCCTCCACCTCCAGATTAAATTCAATGTTTTGCATGGTTTTCCTTTTGCTTCAATAGTCAGAACCACACTAAACTAAATGTGTGACATTTAAACAGAGCAAACCTCCTTCAAAATGTGTGATACTCCAATTACGTGTGTAAGATGGGATACGGCTGTGTGGAACAAGCTGAAGGGTCTTAAAAAGAAGAGTGAACTAAAGCAGCTCCATACTGTAATGATTGGAAACTGATTAGGTCATACTAAAAATAATCAAGTTATAGCAAAGTGGAGTATATAAAGATGTAGGTGTACCACTTTATGACAGTGAAGACCATAGGAATATTTTAGATCAACATTTTGCAATCTAAAACTTTATTGTTGTAGATGTATCATGTTTTTTTTTTTATTAATCACCTTGCAAATGATCTACTAATATAACAGGTCAATTTGCATCAGAATAACACTGCCAAAAAAAAAAAAAGAACATAAAGCCTTATTTGCTTTTTCCTACTGATGTATGGTTTTCAACAACTTGAGTGCTGCTGGCTAAATAAATTAGACCTTATTTACGAATTACATCACCGGCAAAAATCCAGCACTGGCAACATATGATGCAGTGCTCAGGAAATGTCTGCCTGCCAAAGGTTTTGTGCCTTTTTGACCCTTGGCTGGTGGGAGCCCAATGTGTTTCTGATCAGGCTGATGGAAACGATAAGGACAAGACAGCCCAAAGAATGCCGCTGGATAGTTCCTTGATTCAATTTCCTCTGTGCCAAAGCAGTGTTTAGCACAACAATGGGAAATGGAAGCCTTTGCCTGTGAAAGTAAACTATGTCCATGACCACCCTCGAGGAGGGCAGAAAACCTTAGATATGCACTTTAGATCCTTACCAGTGTGCCTAAACTAATGAAATCTAATTAAAATTTTCTGAGGAAACAATAACTATCTCTAAGTTGATGATCTGCTCTGTTTTTCAGTAGATTTCAACAGCAATGACATCATGCAGACATCCCACCTGCCTCGCCGTGTCAGTGCAGATCATTAGATGGAAAAAGAAACTGGACATCGACTCAATAAACACACCCACAAATGGGTCAGTGGCATGATTTGTGCAACTTAGTCTTGCAGAGCAAGCTTCACTGAGTAAGTTCAATCAGTTCACTTCCACTCCTGTAGGCTTCAAAGCCACCAAGCCTGTGGTAGAAAGGGAGGAACAAATTATTTTCCAGCTTTCAGTTTTCTGTCTTTGTTTTTAATGAGGAGGAATCAGGGACAAACTTGGTAGTTTGCAGTTAATAACAATCATGGTCAATGCACACTTTGGATTAGGTCTGGAGCCTTTCCATGGAGAGGTTTGTTATGATTAGCGAAGCTGGACAGCTTGTGGGAAAGGCTGAGTTGACAGCTTTCATAACTTTGTTAGGTAGATTCTTAGTCATCCAGGATTTGACAATCCTTCTAGTTCAGCACCTAAAACTTTGTTAATAATAGATAATGGAATTACTTTGCAAACCTTATTTAATGCAGTAGCTTTAACGTATATTAATTTGACAACATTTCCTTCATCATTGTATTTGGGCTTGTTGCTAATGACGGTGGTAGAGTATCTAAAGCTGAGAATTATGTATAAAAGTGGTGAAAGTGAAAAGGAACAACCATAAAGTAATTAAGGACAACCCCAAAAGTTGCTGAAAAATAATTATGCAATATTTGGAAAGCAAAACTCAGCTGTGATAGGCTTCCAAGCTGTGACAGTCTTTGTCATTAAGTATATTATTTTTCATACATTTATCTTAACTGGTTCTTAGGTATGATTTTGCCTGAATTTCTCTTAGAACATTATTGATGTGTTGTTGCATCTCACTTTGTTATCCTGTCTTGTTTCGTCACTTGGCTTATCCCTTTGAACAGTTGTATAAACAATTAGTCAGAGAATAAGCCTAAAATGTTTAGAAGTTTTAAATGGAACCAATTCTCCAGTCTAGGATACCTACTCATGTTTGACTTTGAATCTCTTCTGTACCTTGAGCTATGAAAGAGCTTCAGCCTTAACCCATTCCAAAACAACCTCAGATATTCATCAGGTTTACACCTTGGGGATCTAATATCACTCACAAGCTTTGACGCCAGGCAGGCGCTCACAGCCAAAGGGGAACAAGGTTTTTAATGACTCTGGTATGAAATCAGTACCTCAAAATACCCCAGAGACCTTAGAAAGAGCACCGACGGGCTACTGTATTTTCTATGGAGCTTTATGCTTCACTGGGAGTCTGCGGAAATGTTTTCTTTAAATTAGCCCTTCAGGTGCTGCTGTTATTGCATTATTATCAAATTAGTGTATTTTAATTACTACGTCATATGAAATGCATGTGCCAGCAGGTCACTGCGAGGTTAAAGCTCAGAGGGCCGTGTTATAACTCTCAGGTTGCTCGGCCTGCTGTGCAGCTTTAAGATGAAGAACAGAGAAGCAGAAATGCTCCATGAGCACATCTGTGAATTATATTAGCTAATTGTGTGCACTTCTCTTTGCACTCAACACTTGAGTTGTCCTCCAAGCAGAAGGAAGAAATTAGGAGCACTGCCGCCATGTTGTTCTGTTAAATAAGTGAAGAGAAAATACAATTACTAGTTAAGTGGGAACATACCACATGGGATTATAAGAGGGCTCAGCATTTAAAGATTTCAGATTTAAAAACTATGCCGTGTTCATGTTTACCTGGCAAACAGACAACAGAGGACATTCAGACTAGTGGGTGGCATTTGAAGTACGCATCTGAAACATAAACTGCTATTTGACAGTACTTTTGCTGAAGCATTTTTTTTTTCTTTACCTCTTTTACTTTCAAGTATACCTGCTTCAGTGCTTCAACTCAAAGTCTCTTACAGCACCACAGCTCATTCTTTGAATCCATAACATAAATATCATATTTTATCGAATCAAATTGTTATGGAAAGACGAGAAGGTGTTTGAGAGTCCCAAAATGTCTACCATTCCATAAGTAATAATAAGGAGCAAGGTCAAGAGTGTGTACCAGGTACATTATGTCGGAAATGTTTGCTGTCTTCACTGACTTTTGTTTGAAATAATGCTGCATAAAGACTCTCCAATATGTTCTCACCTTCTCAGCTCCACAAAAATGAACAAGAAAATGCACCATGAATTCAATCCTTAAATTCCTTTTAGTAAACATATCCAAATTAAATTAATGGATTTAAAGGAAACTTTGTGGTTGCTCTGAAAACGATTACTTTGTTTCTCTTTTCAGCCCAGTGAGGCATGTGTTATTCAAAAATTTTGAGGTGCTTCCAAATTGTGATACAGTGCCCTGCAAAAGTATTCATACACCTTAAGCTTATACATTTTGCCACACTAAACACACATGTCAAAGTATGTCTGGTCTTTTGAAACCTCTAAGTATTTTCCAAGATTGTGTTGTATTTAGCTCCACCCATTTTTCCATTAACTCTAGCCCGTTTTTCTGTTCCTAAAATCACTATATGAAACTGCAAACCATGTTTCACGAGTGCGGTGTGTTCAAAGGAATGAGCAGTGGTACTTTTCCACCATTTTGCAAGGAGGTCAAAAAGTTCTTTTGGCTTTCTCCTAACAATGGCTTTTGCCTTTGCTTCTTTTATGTAGGAGGCCAGATTTGTGATGTGCGTGGCTAATCATGGTCATATCAAGAGATTATCTTTGCTGTAGTCCTTGGGATCCACAATGCTGTCCTCTAATTTTCTCTATTAAAGTTTAGAAGCCTTCACAGGACAGCTGCATTTATACTGAGATTAAATTAGGTTGAAGAGGACATTAATTACTAATCTAGTAACTTCTGAAGGCAAGTGGTTACACTGGGTTTTATGTGTATCAGTTATTTAGGGTTACAAACAAGTAGACATTTTTCAGCTTTTTCAGAAATTTTGAAAATCATGTGTTTTTCTATCTGTTTCACAACAGAAACCAACCTTGTGTTGGTTTAAGGACTTTGAATTTAAATTTGCCTGAGGTTTGATTTTTGTTTTGTGAGGTTATTTCTGTGCTTTTTATGATTTATTTATTGTTGATGATTTGTAGTTAATTATTCTGTTTGTTATTTTCCTGTCTGTCCTCTGTGTCAGTGGATGCGGCCATCCATTCCTCACCTGATGTCAATGCCACTGATCACTCTGCCTTTAAGCAGGCTGTTTTCATTTACTCCTCACTGGATTCCATTGTGTGTGTCCAAACTCCAAAGTTCTGCTTATGCACCATTCTGTTAGTTTTATGAGTTTTCTTAGAGTTTTTAACAAATCCACCATCATTTTCATCACCATCATCTTGCTAGCTCCCTGCTTGTTATTGTGTGCAAAAAAAAAAAATATGTCAGATATTGTTTCAAGAAGCTGCTTTTTTGTTGTTATTGCTGCTTTTTTATTCTTTCAAGAATCACTGTAATTCAAATTCCTAGAAATGTGTCTATTCTCCACTTTTGCTTTTGGACTGCACTGGTTTAGTGGAACAATAGAATATCCTTTTACATCAAGACTGAGAAAAAACTGCAGGTTTTACAACACAAAATCCTCATCTGAATAAAGCAAACCAAAAGCCACTTGGCACGCCACACATATTGTTATATAATACGATTAAATAGTATCCCACCTTCTCTTGTTCCCTCAATTGTCAGCTTCATTGACTTCCTCCAAAACTGTTTCTCTTTCTAGCTTCATTCTCTCTTCTTTCACTCACTCTCTTTACCCAGATCTGCTTTGTTATCTGACAGCCTTTGGCTGTGAATAGATAATGACTGTGCAAAAGGGTTTTGTTTACCATGGATACATCAGGATTAGAGTGATTACCACTGGTGCCAGCGTTGTAACAAGGCCGGAAAGCATTTCACAGTGTATGTAGGTGCTGACAGTTATCCTCCACAAGATTAGAGCAGATGGATTATGGATTGTTGTTCTTCCACCTGGTGATGAGAGACTAGAAGAAAAGGCTGAATGTAGACCCCCAGGAACAAGGCTGTCATGAGTGAAAGTAATCCCTGCCCCTTGTTTGTTATAAAACTTGTTCAACGTTCAGCTTTTTGTTAGATGTACTCCTTAGTATGGAGTTTTTGTTGAAGACGTTATACTTCAACAACGTCTTACCTTGACCTTTGACCTCCGTATTCCCTGCTGCCTGAGGCAGGCAAAAGAATGAGATGGGTCCCCTGCCTCCATCTAAGCTCTCCTGTGGTCAGGGCTCAAACTGGTGTTCAGTTTCACTGAGTTTCTCGTCTTGGCCCCAGCACAAATACACAACACCCTCTCGGATTGCACTTGATAATATTTATCCTCAATTATAATTCCTCAGAAGGGATTCTTGAGCAAAGTACAGTGGCAGCAGACAAAGCAGGGTGACCTTGAGCCCTGTTGAAGTGGGCTCCCCTTTGCTCTCTAGAACTTTTTACTCTACCTAGCTGTAGTGCAAAATAAGCAATGTAACCATTAAGAGATTCTCAGCAATATAGAACTACTTAGCTGTATATTTGTTCTGGTGGTGAATGCATGCATTGCTATAGGAAAATGCAACACCATCTTGAATATACACTTGTGAGACATGTGAGGAGGTTACAAAGGGGCATATGTATTTCAAAGGCACCAGACAGAAACAAAGAACCAAAACATCCATGACTTTATTAATACACAATATATAGACAGCCAACAAAGGGCTGCTCTCATATTCTCATATTTAGCCCCATCCTTCAGTCTGCTCTCTGCCGCTTCTCTCAGCCAGCTGAAAAAAAGCCTTCCCACAGCATCACTATACTATCACCATGTTTGACAGTTGACCTCCTATTTAGAGTGATGTGCAGGGTTAGTTTTCTAAAGAACATTTTGTTTTGCATGTCGGAAAAAAAAGTTCAGGTTTGGTTTCATCTGACCAGAGGACCTTGTTCTCCATTTGCGATGTCCCTCAAAAGGCTTGGGGAAAATGGAGCTTCTTTAATAAAGAAACAGACAAAGGGAAATGTTCACGTACAACTACTAATATAACTGCAGTTTTAGAGGGCAATCTTATCATGCTGTCCCCTGACAAGATGCCACCCTGGGTGATTCCCCTACATCATTAACTGCCACCGCTCATAGCATCACATGCTTTGTAATTCATTGCCAAAATCCCAACATTTAGCTTGGAGCCTTTTGCTGGATAGTCATAATATGCCTCATTACTTTGCTGGTTGCTTTAATGTGTGCCACTAGGCACAGTGTGTATCTTCAGCTCATCCTTCTCATTTCTGGTTAGCCTGTAATTCATCATTTTGGTTCTACAGATCAACGTAGGATTTGTTGGTTGTTTTGGCTCTTACAAATGCCATCAGATGATTGAGGATTTTCTTGCTGGAGAAGTTGATGGAAATAATGAGAGGAAGGTACACTGGCCAATTTCAGATTTTTTATTTATTTATTTTTTTTTAACATGCACACATAGAAAGATCTGTGTATAATGTTGTTGTTTCTGGCAGAGCCTTATTTGGGCAGCTCAGCTCCACTCTGCAATGCCCAGGAACGACATGCGTGTCATTTCCTGCTTGCAGCAGACATTTCGTTATTACTGCTGCTCTCTGGCAGCCTCAACATGTTCTTTCTCTAATTTCCAAAAACACATAAGTCGTGTGCTTTTTTCGCCAGTCAACAGCAGCATTATTTCCAGGCAAATTAGGATTGTGGTTAAAGAAGAAATAGAGTCTTAGTAGACTTTTGGTTTAATATAAAATGTACAAAATGCCAGTTGCAGTCCATTTATGCATAATTTTCTAAAGTGCTCTTGGCTTTGACAAACAGCCTGTTTATGCTACCTTGCAATGCCTCTGGGATGGTGGTCAAAACTGTATACTTAAAATTTCCACAACAAGTTCAGACTAATTACAAAATATCTTGTGTTACATGATTTTAAGCACATGATAACAGAAGCGTGACATGTAATTAAATGTTATAAATGAATGTTCTGACCAAAGTAAATGGTATTCAGTATCTAAAATAAATCAACTCCTTCTCTTTTAAGAAAATAGATTTTAAAATAAACTGACCTGATGCAGTTTCCCTTTGCGTAAATTCAGTCAAATCATCTGAGAAAATAGAAACCCCATGCCTTACAAAAGTTTTCATTCCTCCTGAACAAGTTTTAGTGTTTTTGCTGAACACAAATTAATATATTTTGAAGTAAGTACAAATCAAGTCTATCCTTGTCAAACTTCTTTAAGAACAAGCTGTCTTCAACCAGCTGGACTGACCTTGATTATCTCCCAGTTAGGAAATAGTTATCTGTGTGGGCTGGAGGCCATCCCAGGTTATCAACCTCACCCACCTCTCCTTATCCTTTTAGCCTCAGGAGAAGTTAGGGTTTTTGTATACAGCCTGAACAAAACTGATATTGCGGTCATTTGGTGGTTTAAAAAAAATCAAATGTGTAAACAGTACCCTCTCTGAGGCCATCTGCTGTTTTCATGAGTTCATTCTTACTCTCTCTCTCTCCCAAATCTGGCAGTCTTTACAAGGAGACCTTAAGGTCGAGACACTGGCCTAATACTTCCTCCCTCTGTGAGTGTATTCTGACACCTCGGGGCTGTTCTCCCTCCATTTCTCACAAGCATGGAGGGTTCTGTTTCCACACACACACACACGCACACACACACAAATAAAGTTGAAATACAAGTACACCAAATTACAGTGTCCTGCAAAAGTATTCATACCCATTGCACTTATCCACATTGCTGCAAACAAAAACTTCAGCATGTTATGTGGGTGTGAAAAACCTACATAAAGTTGTGCATAGTTCTGGATTAACAGAAAATTTTATATAAAAGAGAAGGAATTATTGAGTATTTTAAGTCAGGATTAGGTTATAAAGCAAAATCTCAAGATTTTTACATTTAATTATTCAAAACTGGAAATTGCATGGGGAAACCATGACAAGACCATCAATCCCAACTGATAGGCCAAGCTAAAAAAACATTATATTCAGGGAAGCAACCAAAAAAACCCAGCGGTATCTCTGGAGGAGTTGCAGAGATCCACAGGTTTTTAAAATTGAATTAAGTGGTCCTCTGTGAGATGTTCGTGTTCATCACGTAAACATCTCAATGAAATTTTTTAAGTTCTTGGTTGTAACGTGACAAAACGTGAAAAGACTTTAAGGGATGATATATCTGGCTTTTAAGTATTTTGAAGAACTCTCTTTTCTAAACCATTACCGAAAGAGGAGTTGAAGAGGTTGTTATTCTAAAGACATTTGGACATATCCGTGGTTCACATCTTTGGGGTCAGTCGCAGGACTCTCTAAGTCAGGCTCACTATGTCAGACCTTTACACTGGATCAAAATTTGGTCAACCATATAAATCTATGACATACATCATACAGCTGATGTCTGAAATAACATTAATAAATCCAGTAAAGGAGGAAAGATGGAAGTAAAGGAGGTGGCTTGAGGGGAGAAATGGGTAAAAACTTAA
The DNA here is from genome assembly GCA_903066815.1 of Brachyrhaphis roseni. NCBI lineage: Eukaryota > Metazoa > Chordata > Actinopteri > Cyprinodontiformes > Poeciliidae > Brachyrhaphis > Brachyrhaphis roseni. Next base: position 23,930 of record CAEFZY010041032.1, read on the forward strand.
ACAAGTGTTTTATTTTGTTTTGAACTGTGGTAGAGAAGCCTCGGCATGCGTCTGCTTTACATCATAGTGTGATGACTTTACCACACAGCCTTCGTTCCCCCTTCAGAGTCATCCGTCTGAAGGTCTTTAGTGCAGATAAGCAGACAATGAAGGATCAGAGTTCATGCCAGAAAGGCGTTTAACATCCTGTCTCCCTCGCTGTAGAGTAAGAGCTGCCAATTTATTATCTGCTGTGGAGTCGGACAGACATGGAGACAGCCTACTTTAGCTTTCATTGTGTGTAGATGGGATTTAATATTCTGTTGAGATCTTTTTCACGATGCAAACATGTAAATCTGTCAATTTCCACTGATTTCAGAAGAAATCTCAAAGATTTATGGCTGCATGTTTCGACATGCATCCCTTGATTAATGATAACATGTAATTTATCATCCAGTATCTTTTCAGTAACAAAAATGGTTAATCACTGTTGGTCAAATTAATCTCACTGCATGTGCAATTTTTCCAAAGTAAGCAAGTAGAAATAAAATTTATATTTTAGTAAAGCAATCAGGATAGAAATTGCAGAGTTGTTCACTAAAAAACAAAAAAATCTAATAAAACAATTTAATCAATATCTAAATGAAAATGCATATTTTTAGCTGATTTATATATATATATATATATACATATATAT